>JAAGNO010017547.1:1437-34449 GCA_033439905.1 Ceryle rudis
GCTGAGATCCAGGCACTATATGCAGGGGGGTTCTGTAGCTGCTGCTGAAGCCAAGTTGTGTCCAAAGATCTATCTCCGCATTCGCCCTATTCCTCCTTCCTCCCCCTCCCGACACGCCCCTCTTCCGATCTTAATTTCCACAATTAAAAATCCAAAAGAGCCAGTTTTTGGTTTAGGTTTTTTAAAAAATTTTTAATTTTTAAAACAAAAACCCCCAATTTTCCCCCCCCCCCCCCAGTTTGTGGCTACTATATTTTCCACACATTCTGTATTCTTATAAAATGAAGGAACTCAGGTAAAGGAAGAGCTGTACAAGAATACATCTGAAAAAAAGCCTGAACAACCTAAATTATAGTAGCTCCTTTTAAATAAATATCCAATAAAAGGCACAAACCTGTTACGGGGAAAAACATAACATACATAACAAGAGCTATTAAATAAATAACGTAAAGTGGGGTTGGGGTGAGGGAAATCTGTTCCAGCACCTATTTTGTCATTTCTCCAAGACGAAATTCCAGCCAAACATTTTGGTCAAGGATCAGACTTAATCACAAGGATACACGTTTGAGATACACTGAAAGATCTGATGTTACAATTCCTGTTGTAACTCTACCAGTTACTACAATCTCTTTAAATAAACGATCATGAGAATCTGCATAAAGTAGCGATGCAGTAACATATATATCAATGACACGTCAGATACATCTTCAGAGTAATAGCAACAGGTTTTCTATATTCCTAGCTACCAGTGACGTATAAATGATAACATGTACAGTTTCCATTGCTCAAAAATATAATCTTTTAAATGGAAATAAATGACTGATACACAGTGCCTTTAGATGTTGTCCTTACGATACAAACTACCCCAAACAAAGTTTTCCATTTTATGTACAAATTAAGCACCGATCCACAGTGCAGACTATTCTAATGGTAACCCCACCCTCCCTGCCACACATCAAAAAAACCCAGATGGGGATACACCCTGTAGTCAATCATGTAGTCCGAAGGTTTTTTGTTGTGTGTGTTTTGTGGCTCCTTTTTTTTGTGTGTGTTTTGTTTTTAAACAAAGTCCATTTTTTACCTACAAATATTCCACTACTATGTGCACAGAACCGAGATTTCTCTAGCACGCGTGTCCAAAATTTAAAATAAAAACCCAAAATAAATCAATTCAACTTCTTGGAGGCAAAACCAAGCTGTATCTAGAGAACTTTAGAAAACCCCAGTTATTTAAAAAGAGGTAAACGTTCAAGTCCAACGGGCCTACCAGGATCAGCTTTTCCAAATTCCCCCAGAAGCTCTCTTACGGTATATCCCATGATAGACAGCCTCCCTGTAGCAGCATGAAGTCCCAACAGTTAGGCTTGAATGACCCACTAAAGTACAACAACGCAAAGCGCACGGCCTACTTCGAGTCTTCCTCCTGTTCAAACAAACGTGGATTGACATCTTATTTATCTGCTTCCCGACGTATTCAGAACAGGATTCTGATCAAAGGAGTTGGAAGAGCCAACAGGGAAAGTTGCATTTATATACATCTCTCTTCAGTGTCCCACTCCTCACGACTACTCGTGACTCCTGCGGGCCATTAGTAACCCTCAAGAACAACTCTGTCTTCAAAGTGGCTTTTTGGAGAACGAGCTGTGAGCTATAAAAGCCTCAACAGCATCCTAAGTCTTTGTTTCTCAATTCTAACATTAGTTCTGTTATTTGAAACACAGTACTCTGCCGTTTTACTCGTTCCCATACGTGCACAGAAGGAAGAGGCTGGCAAGAAGCAGTCCTGTGTGTAAAGCAATCCTTTCTTCATAAGGATAACTCTGAAAGCCGTGTTTTAATGTAGCAAACATTTGGAACGAGACTAAAAAGAAGGTGGCTTATAAAGTTTTTAGGACGTACTTTGTGGCTGTTTCTCCTTTTTTAATACTAAATAAATTGGTATCAGACAGCTTTGCTACAAGGAAGCAGACCAAAAAGCTATTAAAAAACAAAAATCATCACAAGTAGTGCAAACTATACCTAGTACTAAATCCATTTCTGAGCAAAGTACATTCCAGATAATTCAGAATGCTCTGCAATGAAGTTATAGCAAATATATACTGTTTGTCAGACATTTATTTGCATATTTTATTAAAATAACGAATTATTAATTACACAACTCAGTATGAGAAAGAGACCCAACCGCTTACAGTGCTAGAAACTGCCTGACCGTAGCACTCTCAGCTCTGTCATTAATGCCCAGACACTTACTACTACACGTACTGGTCTCATTTGAACTCAAGACTTTTCAATGCTGAATAAATCAATGGAATTCATGATTTCTTAAATAAACAGTCCCCTCAGCACAGTGATCCATTCTAAATGGCATCTACTCCCTCGACATGTGGAGGGTAACTGTAGGCACTGAAGAACTCATTGGCTTAAAACTGTACAATTGTTCAACCCAGTAAAGGTGGATTAAAGCTCGAAGCCCTTTGTAATTCTGACTTGAACATTAAATTGCTATGTATCACTCCAAATTCTTTTAAAATCAATACACATCCAGAAACTCTGTGTTTTAAATTTCTGCAAGGTTACAGTTCCCAGGAAGTTAGTGGTTACAGATTCCAAGGGTTGGGGGGTGTGGTTTCTTATTTTCTTTCTTTTGAATTGTTTAACTTGGCAAAAGTATTTCCATAGGGTTAATAAATACTACTGTTTCACTCTTCGGACAGAATTAAGCATTTAGAAAAAGAGAAGGCTTGTTCCCACTACAGGGAAAGTGTGGTATTTTAGAAGTTCTCCGCAGGACAGTTTGACAAGATTCTCAGGCCTATTTGCATTTCTAGTGAGAGTCAGGAAATATTTACAGTGAGTCAGAGATATTTCTGCAGTTATAGACTTCCTAAAAGTTCAAAAGGCATGCTACTCTGGAGGTCTATTTATTGTAACAATAGAAAAGTATTCATTTCTTGAAAACTCAGCTTTAATATAAATCATTAGTAGAAGTCATTTTACAGGAGAGCTTTTTGTTGTATTCTGCCACAAAATTTCTGGAAGAAAGGTTGCTCCCCATTCCAATCACTTGTTAGTAACTACTTTTTTTTAATGCTATCACCTTTTATCAGGCATTGAAAAATACAAGATAAGGCATTTTCATAGCCAATTTCAATTTTGGAGGAAGATGGTTAAATACAAAAGATGTGCCAGAAGCCTGTACACATCTGACCCATCATGAATAGGATACTTCATAAATTAGTTGATTTAAAAGATTTTCCTCTCAAAAGAGAGTCCGGATTTCTTAACATAGCATTTTTTACCTTGAAATTACTATAGAAAAAAAAAAGATTACTGCAGCATTAAAGATTATCTAAAAGTTTGCACATATTTACACATTTAAAAATAATTACTTTGATATGGTTTATAACTAGGTTCTTATTTCAGAAAAGCAGAACAAACTGTTCTCTACAGCTGGGTAATTTCAGTAGCGTTGCCAGTTCACAAGTGTCAGCAGTATTGCCAGGTTGGCTTCTTTTGACCTAATGGACTTTTTAAAAAAAGAAAACAACAAAAACATAACAGAACAGTTGATCTCTTGCCTCTTTTGTAGTTAGCAACAAGATTTTTCAAATTGCTCCGGTTTGCTGCTCTTGGGGATACTGACAGGCACTGGCTCCCAAAGCTGCTCCTCCTGGAGCTATGGAGGATGCTAATCTGCAGAGAAGAGACTCCATGGAAGTGCAGCTCCTGTCACCTGCTGGAGCCTGCACCCGCTCTTCTGCGACACACTTGCTCCCCCTGCTCCATCACAGACCTTCAGCCCACATCAGAGCCTGGCTCTTTCAACTAGCCACGGAACACTGGCATACCAATGGAGCAATTTATTTTTTTTTACTATCTATCTATATATGCAATATGTATATGTCTTGTTGATTCACAGCATCTCAAACTCACATTATAAAGTTTGCAAATTACTATAAGCTACTCTAATGTGAAAAAGCTGTCTGATTTCACACAATATTGGCCTTATGGTAACGCAAGCATTGCTCTATCAGAGTATTTATCAGAGCACGCAAAAATTTTATTGCTCAACTTCATTTGTGTTGTGTCTTGGTTACAACAGCCACAGAATTTATGGAGGAAAATAAATAGCTTTGACATCCTCACTTAACTTCCTAAGGTCATCCACTGATGAACAAGGTTGTAGAGCAATCATGTAACCCTTCTCAGCTTTGAAGATGATAATCCAGCTTGTACCTTCTGAGTCAGCCTTGATAAAATACAGTTTTCTGCTGAGCAGTTTAAAAAAAAAAAAAAGAGAAATCAGTGAACAAACATGACTTCATACTGCAGTGACTGTTATAAAAAAGAATCTCTAAAGCATTGCAATTCAAAGTAATATTGTATTATACAGGGAAGAAACAGTTGCCCTGTTCAGGAGTGGAAAGATTGAAATTCAGTCTGGTTTGGTTTTTTTTTTTTTACCAGTATTTGGTTGTTCTCACATCTTCCTGCTTTGGCAGCTCTACATAAACTGTATCTGTGAAGTAGAAATTAACATATTAATGTCACTTGCATCACACATGGTTTCTTGGTGGTTTAGAGTCATGAATGTATTCAACTGCCTTGTTACTTATAAGACTATAGGATTTGGCACATTAAGACCAACGTACCTGGATGACAGGAGCACACAGTTTCTGCAACTTGAGTGAGGTCTTGTCCCTGCCTTTTTCACTTCCCCACCACCCAACCCTTCAGAAAGCTTTCACCGCTGCTCTAGTCAGTAAGACAAACAAGACTGCTAACGTCATAGCAGTCTAAATTCTACATATTTTCTTCACCACTTCCATTTTCTTAATATTGACACAGTAAGAAGGTAGCCACTAAATTTTTTTTTTTTTTTTTTTTTACTTTCTTCCTTGCTTCCTACCTTTGCAAGATCTCACAATCTGAATTTGCTTCCTCAACAGCAAAAGCTGCTGCCTTTGACTGAGGAATGCCTCGCCTTCAAACGCAGAAATACATTAGTAGCCATTCATGAACCATTTGGTTGCTCTTCCCAAGACTAAAGTTTCAATGTGATCTCAAGATTAAAGAAAACCAGTTCACCTGGGTTTCAGAAACAGGTGCAAAAGGATTTGTTGGCCTTAGACCAGGCTGCGTATACATCATTGACTGAGGTGCCATCAAAGGAGCAGCTCCAACCTGAGGAGGTACCTGTTAGAAAGACAAAACATGTATATAAAATTTAAACTAACTCCAGAAGACACGCCTTTTCACATTGTAAGTATAGTAGAAAATAAGTATACAGGCACACGCACACACACAGTAAAGTTAAAGCTTTTAAAAAACTTGCTGTATAAAATTTAGTAACTGCTTCCAGGGCACAGTGGGGAAAAAGCTACCAGATGTCACACACTATTGACCTTATGAAGCCATATATGCAAGTTGCAGGATGATTTGAGCGTAACAACGCCTGCCACAAAATCCACAGGAGAGGGCAACCAGGCTTTTCAGGAATACAGGACAAACACACTTCTTACCATTCCATATACAGGCACTTGAGGTGTGGTCAGTGGGTATGCAATAGGAGCATGTACCTTCAAATCAAGAAAAATGTAAATTTAAGTTTTAGAAAAGCTCATGCATATATAAACACACAAAACATAGGTAACATACATAAAACTGTGAAAAATACATAATTTTTTCAATACTTAAAATAGCCAACATATTTACAAGAAGTTGACTTACATATCCAGGATAGTGTACTCCATTCTGGCACAGCAAAAGGAGTAAGGACAGAAAATTATTTAAGAGGTATTTGAACTGGAAATTCTAACCAAGGGATGGATTTAAGTCCAGTACCATAACTGTCTGTAACTATGCTCGACTCATTTATTAGAACAATTAAGGCAAGAGGAAGAAGAGTGCAAGGCCAGTAACATCAGTAACTGCAGCTGTTAACTTGGGTAGGCTCCTGGCCTAGAAAGCTCTCACTACTAAGACTTAGAGGAAAAATAGAAGTTTTAGTAAATCTAGCCAGATCTGAGTATATTGCTTGCACAAACATTTGTGTGAGAAGCTTTTAGAGAGCATGGCATGCAATATTCCTTCTTCCTCCCAAGGTGTGAGCAAGGCAGAGAAAACCAAGGAAGCCAATGACGATTCAGCTTAAGAAAAAAATAGCAAAACATGTTTAGTCAGGCAGATGTTGCTCACAGACTAGTTTCCAGTACCTGTAACATACCACAATATGAAAATAGAGCAGCATCTTAAGCCAGTAATAACTGCATCAGGTTATGTTCACGGGCACAGCGATACATGCGCTTTGTGTGGCCATGCGTTGTTAAGTAGTGCTAATTATATTAAAAATGGTGTGCTAGTTAAAGAACTTCACTATGAAAGGGTGTGCAGCCTACACGTGAATCGAAGCATTAATACTCAGAACACCACAGACCAAGCCAGGACAGTTCAACCATTCCAGTGCTGGGGCACAGACTTTAAAAGATGCTCAGAGCTGAGCTAGTTCTTTGCATCATTAATTGTTGGAATTCCAAGCAAATGAGTGAGCAGATACCTGGCATGAAACACTCGAAACACTTAGACCAGAAAATATACGCAACATAAAACCACACAACCTAAATCCACGCGTGTGAAGGTGCCCTCTACCTTCCAAAACTACAAATGCATCAGGACTAACATAACATGTTCTAGAACACCAAGAGGGGATAAGAGGATTTTATGATCTCAGAAGTCTCACCTGAAAGTGCTATACAACTGAGACACCCTCTCAGCTGAACTTCTGAGTTTCATTTGAGTCCAATACTAGATTTAATATCCTAGTCAACCTTTGTAATTTGGAATGAACATACTCACATGAGATAAGGAAAACAGGCATGGCAGGCAAAGCTATTCTTATGGGAAATCAAGTCAGACAGCAGTCCAAAATTCACAATTACCCTAGTTGTACATATAACCAAGATGAGCATTCCTCTGCCTGCTAAAGCAGTTATATTTCAGAAGTGGTTTGCATTTGCAGGAATAGAAGATACTTGAAAAATCTCTCTTGAAAGCACAAGAAGAGTCAGTTGCCCAAGAAAATCCCTCAAAGAAATGAAAATTCTTCTACTCTATATTTTTAACATAGTACAAAATACTAAGTTACTGCTGAGTACTATTAAAAGTCCAAAGTGCTTCTTGACCTGACAATTAAGGTGCCTTGCAGGGGTTGCTCCAGTGTCTCAGGTGATAAAACTGAAAAAGTAGTAAACAGTGGAAGGAACAGCAGTTTTGCTCTTGAAACACATTCTTAGGATTCTTAGAGGTGCACGGGCGGGGAACAGAAATTTTATTTTTTGGGGTCATTTGTTTCAATTCACAAATAATTTATGAACTGAGACACATCTCAAGTGAAAGGCCGATTAAGTCTTTAAATGACAAGTTTTATAATGAAGGGAAATAAAAGCACTACTACAATCTCTGCCTCATCCAGTTTGAGAAGGGATCCTACAAGCACTCTCCTTTGGCCCCAGACTTGTCCCTAACAGTCTTTGCTACTCATTTTAAGGTAATTCAAGCAGGGAAGTAGTCCGTGCTAGAATGAAGCATGACTTCAGTAGTACAGAAATTACCATATGTGGGATAGCGGGTAAGGGAGTCGGGTTCCACGTGGTCGATGTGCTTGTCTTCACTTGCCAGTTTGTTCCACCAGTAAGTTTTTTCTCTGTAGGCTGGGTCCACTGCATATCTGATCTAAAAAAGAAACTGCAGTGTTAGTTTTCACAGCGTGTCAACAGCTAGAGTAACATCATCATAATGGAAAACCAAAACGTGCCTTAAATACATAGGCACAGCTGAAATCTAGGGATGGAAGAAACAGCATTTCAGAACCTGCTTATATATCTCTGTTCAGTAAGTATGAAATCTGGAGGTTCTGTTTTGTGTTAAAAGTAAACTATCATTACTGCACCATAGAGCACAATGATTAACTGGGGTTTTATGTATCTGCAAGGTCTTTTACGATGCTTCCTAAAAAATACTTCAACAAAAATACAGCAATTGCATAACTAATTAAAGTGAATTATTTCAAAGTTAAGGTTGACCATGTTATGGTGGTGACTGATCACAAACTCACTGTTTCAGTGCTGTTATTGGTACCAGATTACTTTCAAGAGTTGAGACTCTTGCCATTATAAGTGCTGATAAACTACTAAACTACATCAGAGATTACCAAATAGTCATGTGAGAGTATTATAAGTACATATACACACTTACTTTTTAGATGGGGTTCCTCCAAAGCCAAGATCTGGGTGAAAGAGAAACAGACAAAAATCTCTTCGGTATTTTTAATTTGTAGGGAGGAAGCTTGTTTTGTTTTCAGTAATAAATGGGAAAGTTAAATTTAAAAGCTTCACACTTACTTCCCACCAGATTAGCAAGTGAAGAATCGAGGTCATTTGCCAAAATTTTTCCGCTTTGCTGGTTGGCTAAAGGTGCTCTTTGACTTTGTGGCTGTACTGTGGGTTGCAATACGTCATCTAGAAAGTAAAAAACTAAACAAGGAACATATAAACAACTGTTAACAAAAAAGTTACATTGCATTTAATAAAAGACATCCATAAACCAGGGAGGTATTTTCTTTATAAAAAAAAAAAAGTTTGAGTATTTATATATAGAGGTTCAACATGCTGGAAGTGGTCAAGGCTTAGACAGAAGCATAGTAACCTCTTAATTTTTATGGAATATTATATTGTAGCTACTAATCTCGTAGAATCTTTAATTTTACTTCAAGAGTATCTGACAGTGCTTTTAAGTTAAGATGAATCTCCCCTAAAATTGAAGAAATAAGGTTGTTAATAGTTTCAAAGTGTTCTTGTAACACTTTGACGTAATTTAATGATGCTGGTAATATTCTGAATGTACATGAGAGTTCCTTCGCTATATGTTCATAAGGACTTTGAATATATAGCAAACTAGCACCAAGATCATAACTCAGCTATTCTTCAAGCAACGCACACACAACTAGTTTTGCACTTTTAAGTACAGTTGCCTCTCAATCAAGTTAGAGGGGACTCATTATCATGTGTCAAGAGAAAGCACTGAAGTCATAAGCACTGAAAACAGAACATAAACTTACCCGTTAAGAGGTATCCAGCAGGCCACGTTCATTCCCCAAAACAGATAGGAAACCATTATTACACAGTAATATAATTTTCAAGTCAATATAATTTTCAAGTAAATAACTACAATCTAACTGATTGTCTGTTATCTTATCAGCCCTATAATAACCTTGCAAATTTATTAAGATATTACATTTTGAACTGCAACAGCAATTATACTAAATCGTTAAGTAACTGTTTCCTGTAGGGTGTAAATTAGTCATAAGCTCGTTTTTACCATTTGTATTTCTGTACTCCGGTGCTGTAGATTTTCCTCCAAAAACAGCATCGAAGTCCACATTAATTGTTGAAGAGGTGCTACTTGGAGGAGCTGAATGAAGAGGAAAACCTGGAAAAAAAAAAAGTTTGGAGTAATGAAATACATGCATGGAGTAATACCACTCATTTCAGTGAAACCATAAAGTTTAAAATAAAATAAAAGTCAAATTACCATCAACAGTCAGAGGATGATACACAGAAGCGTATGTAGGTTTATGACCACTAAAGTCATCTTTGTAAAAAGAGAGAAGAAAATAAGATCAGGTTAAGAGAAAAAGGAAGAGGGGACCCAATAATTAAGTCTACAGTCAAAAATTAAGAAGTTCTCGTAATAAAAAAGGATTTTCTTTGTTTAACAGATTTGAGAAGCTCGAGTAACTCCTGCATTCCCCATTACCAAAGAGAAAGGAGCTCGCAGTTTGAAAGAAATCAGCAAAAATTCCAGCAACATTCAGTCTTAGGATGCCTAGGCTGGGCAAGCGGAACAAAATAATTAGTTTTTTCAATTGTAGAAATAAAACTTAAGGAAACATATAATTTACTACATCTGGAATTAATGCATCATTTTCACTTGTTAATATATAAGTGAAGATTGGTAGAAACCACAAAAATACCACATGGCCCAGTTTTATAAGCATTATTACTATCTCCAGTTGCAAAGAAATGACATGGGGTTTGTTTGGTTTCTTTACCACTAAACAGTTCCACCGTTTGTTTGGAGGAAAAAGTAGAATTGATGAAAGGGGTGGTAGATTTTACAGCTTCTTCAACTGGCTTCATGTCAAAGATGTCCAGATGAGGTGGAGAACCAACACAACCATTTGAGGACGAGAAAGGACCTTTCAGATGCAGAAGTGAAGGAAAGAATAGAGAGTACAAATAATGGAAAAGAAAAACAGACTGAAGTGATCGAGTATGAGAAACTCTAGACAAAGTCAAACTGTGAACATTCCACCTAGTGATCAGCCCACTAGAGATATAAATTCTTAGTTTTTCTCTTAAGTTTCAGATGAAAATCCCAACATCTCTCTTTATTAAAGGAAAATAATTCTAGTCTAGGGTAGGAGGGGGAGAATGACAGAACTTTTATTAATCAAAAAAGTTAGATGCCACATTTTGGCTTCAAGAATCTACCTTTTAAATAGCACATAAGGGTATCAAGTCCACCTATTAAGGTACCGGCACTTACAGTGGTGTTAACATTGTCTTATTTCAGCATTGAAAATATTTCTTTGACATCTGTTCTGATTATTCTTTGGAGGGATGGGTGAGGGTACTGAGAATGTTGTGCACAAGAAACTGGGAATGACAGCTTTGTTACAAGAACTCTGAAGTCACCAAGACCTTTTAAATGAAACCAATATTAAATAGCACTTAATGGTATGGAAACACTACTCCAGCATCTTTTCAGTTACATCTGCTTAGTTTGTATTTCCCATTTTTTTTAAACTCTGCTTTTTAGTTACATTTCTTCTGCCTGTCCCCTTTACTGAATAGCTCCTTCATTCCATCTACTGCACATGGACTTTTCTGTAACAGTTAGACAAAGCTTACACATTTCTTATTTTATATTCTGTCAGGGATAGAAATGTTTGGATGTAAAGTAATTAACATTTTAAGATGCAGATTCAACTATGAATCTTATTTTATTCTTTTATGCTAAGAATTCACCCATCATTTAGACAGTCAAATCATCGTATCAGCTCACCTCCCCAAGCGCTGCTTGCGGATGTTGATATAGCTGGAGTACTCTGCACAGTTGGGACAAATGCAGGCTGAAGATCAAAAAGATCGCTAGAAAGGTTGGGCATGCTGAGTAAGAGAAGAGAGAGAGAGAAACATGAAGATATGTAACAGGCACTGTATTCATTATATTCTTGTGTTATAGGAATACTCAATACCAGTCTCACTTTCTCTTGTTCACTAGTAGCCCATCAGTAATAGTTGTACAAAACAAACCTAGCAATTAAGCAGTTCTTATCGACTGATGCCAAAATTCCTGTGAATACCTCAGGAAAGCATCAGCAAAAGGTTATTCTTGAAAAGTACTTGAGAAGTATCTAGGATTGTGGAGCTACAGGTCAATACAGCAATTTCTGCTTGCTTCAGAAAGCAAAGTGTCTCTCACCTATTTGTTGTAGGTGCTGGTGCAGCAAAGAGGTCAACAGCTACAGTGGTATTCACACTTTTTCCTGATAAGGTGCTTGGGGATGCTGATGTGGAAGTGGAATTTGATACTACAGAAATCTCTCTTAATCGCTGCTCCTGAAACACAAGATATACAGTTAGCATTTTATTTTTATTAATTTATTAACACTTCAGTCTTGAAAGCCTTCTAAAAATATTAATTATGATCTTAATAAATAGCTATTCTTCTGTAAAGTCACAAAACAGAAAGATTATTGAAATTGGAGATAAAGAATATTTGTTTTAACAAAGCGTTTAAAATTCAAGGTAGGACTTAAATAACAATTTTTTTTTTTTTTTTAAGTACCTACAACTGCCTTGAAGTAAAACACTTCTAGTCACATTCCGGGCTCCCTTCATAGTCACTCAGAGAAACAGGTCAATGGACCTTTGTTCAGGAAGACCCATCTCTCTCTGCTGTCAGAATCTCTTCATAGTTCAACTCATAATATCCATGTGGTGTTGCTCTTAAACTAGCAAAATAAAAATCTAGTTCACATTGTTATTTGTAGGTTTACATCTCTTGTTACTTCTAGATATGCCCACTGCATTTATACAGTACAGGTGCATGTTTTACACTGCTTACATTCAAGTAAAACACTGAGTGAGCTTGCAAGCCTCCTTCCCCCAACATGAAAAGCTGTAGCAACTGATTTAACTATTTGATTACAGCAGCTACAAGTCCTACTACAGAAGAACTGGGACAGCGAAGAGGGGAGGCATCTGATGTAACACCTGAAAACAAACAAAAAACCCCAACTCCAACCAAAAAACCCAAATATCATCATCACAACACTTGCTGAGATTCAAGTAAAGCAGTTCAGCAGCTGGCAGCAAGGCACACCAAGATTGTAGTTTAATAGCAAAAAGCCTGTTTCATGTTGATTTGACAATTACATCTTACACCAAGTCAGGAAAGTGTAGAATCTTCAATAGACCTCTGTAAATGCAGAGGTGAAACTCAACTCTGCGTTACCAGAGTTTACTGTTGCACTCCAAGTAGTTTTGGAGACTCTCAGTGCGGCCTCCAGATGACATGAGCAGAGCTGCTTCACCATTCAGATGTGCTAGAGGTATTAAAGCAACACAAGAAAAATTCCCAACTGCCCCACGTGCGCGTGCCTGGGACATGACAAAACCACAGATAGAGCTTTCAACAAGAGAGGCATCTCGCCTTGTTTGACATTTTATACTTTTCTCAGGAAAAGGTGCTATAAATGGGTTAAAAGGACCTGAAAGACCTTAAGAGGTCTTGAGAGGGATGTTACTAACAGGACTACTCAACAAGTACTAATGAGCAAAGGCCAACACATTAAGGAACCAAGAGAGAACTCACAGATTTTCTTTCCCATGTGTTATTATTCAAAGCCCATAAATTATATGCAAATATGTATGATTTCAAACAGTTCAAACTAAATTATAGAATTATAAATAGCAGCAGTTAAATATGGGCACAGCTATAGTGTATATTCTCATTATGAGCAATGACTGCAGCATCACAACAAAGTCATATTCCATACATTACAGGGAAAAACAATTCCCTCCCACCCTGCTGTATGTTCAGCTGCTGAGATGTAACCTAGAATTGTCGTATACTCATTCTGTGAATCTTGGAGATAAACAACAATCTTTTGTACAGAAGAATATAAGTACTTTCTATCAGCTCTCTGAAATTCAAACCTATTTGCAGCCATCACGCTTACATCCTACAGCATCGTGCCTTGGCCCCTCTCAACATGGAAGTTCTTCCATTATATGCTATTTTAAGCCCATCTTGATTTTCACCTGTACCTAGGTAAAAAAAATTCTCAGAATACAAAACTGTAAAAAAAAAAATACAGTACCTTAAGTGCCTGCAGTCTCACTTGTTCCTCCTCCAATGCCTGCTGCTTTTCTTTCTCATCCATCCTGCTAAATGACATTCCTGTATTGGCCAGTGTGGAAACTGCACTGGACAGGGCACTTGCTCTAAAAACAGTAATAAAAAAAATAAACTAAGAAAAACAGTCACAAATCTATCACTTAGTTTAATGATGAAGTGCCTTATCTAGTTGTGTGGCACTCCCCCTCCACTCCAGCCTTTTCTTCCCTTATTCTCTCGTACAGAAGAACAGACACACTAACAATGAGGGTTTGATGAAAAAACTACATGAGTACTCCCCTCAAGTTTCAGCTGGTAGAAACCAGAAAGTGCAGAACGTATCAGTTGTCCTTTTTCTTTAAGGTCATATAGACTGGACTTCTCTTCCAATCAAGGGGCAAAGGCATAGAAAGCTTGTTTGTGCATATCATAACAGTACACAAAGCACAAAAAATATCCCCTACATAGTGTACTTTTTAGTGGAATATTGCGGTAGTGAATCCTCAGATACTTGTAAAGACAAAAAAAAAATCTGAGGAGGAAGATGAGGATTCAGGAATGTAGCTTACATTGATACGTTTACCCATATTTACCAAGTTTCTGTGGGAGAGTGCCTATGCCAAAAGAGATCTCCGGTCAGAAGTACGTATTGATAATATGCTTGACAGAAGGAATAATACAATTCCTGTCAGCATAAATCATCTAAGCTAGTTTGGCTGTTCTGAGGAGGGACTGAAGAACTTCTATAACAAGTTAAAATAAATTCATGGTCTGAGAGGTAGTTAACTGACAATAAAGATAAATACCATCCTATCTTCAGTAAAAAGGGCCACAAGATCCAAATACCTTAGCAGTCTTATAAGCCAAAGAATTTCAAACAAGTAAAAGCTAAAAAGAATGACATAGGTGGTCTCAGCTGAGTGGTTTATTACGTCATAGTAAGAAGTCTATCACAGACAGATATATCCAGATTTCAAGTGTGAGTAAGCTATTGGACTACTACTCACTGGATGCTTCATTTATCCTTCTAGAAAGATATATTTGGAAGTAGATAAAATTCAAGTAGAACACCCAATGACTGAATCCTGAAAATTCTTAGTCTGAAGATGACAAATCCTAAGTAAAGGCACTGTTGTAATTCAGTGGGCTCTCACCTGCTGGCAGCAGAGACTTCCTTTGTTTTCTTTCCCTCCACAGAAGCCAAATGTTGTTCCAGTGCTTCAAGCAAGCTGCTGGGTGCCTAAAATTAAAGTATTTATGAAACACTGCTTCTAGAGACAACGTGTTATTGTTTAGTACACAGATTCATTTCCTCATCCACTAAAACCAAACAAAAGCTCACACATCAATAAGGTGCCTTCAGGTTTTGCTGCCCTCCTGCACATGTGGATTTTACCTACCCAGCTGTGGTGCTTTAAAAGCAGTGGCACCACAGAGGCAGGAAGTAAGGATTCCTCTAGAGTAAGCTGGCTTCTCTGTATGCAAGCTGCATTCTTGGTTTTGGCAACAGTATTTGTGATGTTAAGATTAACCCCTTATTCAAAGCTGATTAACCACTACTCCCTTAAACTCACAGATGTACCAAAATGAAGTCTTGGCATATTGACCCTCTTTTCCCCACAACAACAGAGAGCCAATCACTTCCCATTCAAGTATTTACAGCCAAAGGCTTGCATTAGGAACACTTGGCTACAGCAGGATGTTTGGTTTAACTAAAAAAGCAATCAAATTCAACCAGATACCACTGCAGACTGAGTAGGTGTTCAACACATGACTACGCAATAAATCAACTCTACTACTCCTAAGCCTTTGGTAGCCTAAAACCTTAACAACATCACTTTGATTAGAGTGGGGTTTTTTGGTGGATTTGTCCCCTAGGAAATACGTTATCCATGAGAAGTTTTTAAGCTTTTTTTTAAAGCAGTGCAGAAGATTCCAAAAAACAGGGTTCTTGCCACTTAAATCCAGCAGGAAGTCAGGCACAAGATACCTCAGCTAAGACTCGAGACACATAAATGAATTTTAGGTAACCAATACTCAGCAGTTTACCAAGACTTTTGAAAGCACAGCCATAACATGACTCAGTACTCAAGGAAAAGATTTTAACTGATAGGTAACAGAAAAGAGCAAGTTTGAAATATACAGACTAAGGCCCATCAGAGCTGCTTTGGTTCCTACAGAAAACAAGAAAAAAAGTGCCAATCATAACCCACCTTCCTTCTGCCATATACTTGTATCCACTACAGAAATACTTCCTCCATACCAAAGGAAACAGCTTTAAAGCCCAGAATATATTTGAGCTCATCTTGATTACGCAGTCTTAGTAGGAAGTAAGATTTATCCAAATCACCCTATAAAAACAACCTCCAGCAAGCAAAATTATTAAGGTGGCATTTTTGGAACAGCTCACTGCCTTGCTATTGTAGCCACATTGCTCTCTTGGCTTTTAACTACACAGTCCATACTCCATGAAACAAGTGAAATAAAACCCATTGCAGATTCAGTTGAAGGGAATAGCACTCTAAAGTTTTAATCTACTTGCCAGCTCAGTCCTCATCTGGCAGGGTTTCAGAAACATTAAGCCTTTCTTACCACTTGCCAACTTGTTGTAGGTAGAACAGATATGGTAGGCATTGTCTGGAAGAAAAACAAGCTTGCCCTTGCTAGCCCTTCTGTACTAACAGCTAGGCCAAAGTATTTCCTGGAAAGAGGAAAAATATTAATCACACAAGACTTTGGCATGTTCCCCTTTGAAATACTGAGCACAATTCTGGCTTCCCACATTCAATGGAGGCCAATTCAAGCTGTGGGATGCAAAGAAAAGCAGATAGAATAATCCCATAAGATGCTTGGCTTAAAGTTAAGGCCTGAGTTGATATTTCTTTCTATAAATAGAGCTAGGTAAGCTAAGACAGTGTAGTTACCTCAACAACTGGTCGTGAGCAAATTCAGCGCTGAACTAGATACCTAAACCCCAAGGGGAAACATTCAGAGATATATTTCCAGAAAGGTATCAGGGATGAAAAAAAAAACAAAAAACAAACACCAAACCAACCAAAACACACTATACTTTTACCTTTAAGGAGGAACAAAAGTTTGCAGAAGGCTTTACATGACACAGCTAGATAGATAATTTTAACTGCAGGAAACTATGCTCTAATTCCAGAAAGTTTTTCCTAGCATTCATTTTTTTTCAAAGCTTAACTGTATAGAAAAGTATATTCTATACTTAGTTTCCAAAACTCTCTAAACAACCCTGTCAACCATAAAACCCAAAACCAACAAACCAGTAAATTCTCTTGAGCTTTTTCATTGCTGCAGACATCCATCTCATCAGGGATGAAGTTTTGAGTGAACAGATCTTAGTAGTTTTATGTCAGAAAAGACATCTGGGCTAATACAGACAAGGACTTGAAAAAGGCCGTATTTTATGACTCAGCTTCTCTCCCCCCACCCAAAGACATCTGACAGTTTAACATCCATACAGAAGAAAATGACCCAGCTGCATTCATGAAATACAGTAACTAACAGCTATAAACAGAAAGTAAACACCACCACTGTTGAACAGGGCAGCTCCAAAGGAAACTGATTTTCTTTATAGGAAATGTCAAAGTGTCCATAGTGTGAACATTAGAATCAAGGAAGAAAACTGGTTATACAGTAGCAGTAATAATAATAAACCTTTAAAGAGATAAACCCATTGTTTTCAGGAACAGTTTAAGGCAAGTCTGAAATCTGCATATGCCAGAACAGAACATACACCAGAAATGTAAACAAAGGATTTGGGAAAAAAAACCCCAACCTATAGAGTATAGTAGACCAGAATAGAAACAAAAGACACGATCCTATCAGAGCTTATTTCAGAAACACAAGCACGTCTAAGTGCACTTAAAACAAAAGAGCTGAGCTATTAGAAAAAATGTTGCAAGAACAGTAAATATAAAGGGGTTTGCCCACTGAAAGTTTCAGCTACAAAAAGCAGCAAAACGAAGTTAAATCCCCCATTCTTAGTAAATCAAACCCCACCTGCTTTGGAAAGCCTTATAATGACACAATTAACTGGACAAGTGCACACAAACCCAGTAAAGTGCAACTTCAAACTTGAGTGCAATTTGATTAGCATAACACAGAGCAGCCAAATACTGCAGTACGCATCAAAAGACAGAGTAAGATGCTAAGATCAAACACCAATAGAAAACATCAAACCACTGTTTCACATTACCTGCTCTAACCCTGCTGGTTACAGTGACATTTCTTTCCTACCACAAAAGGCCTAGAAGATCTAAAAGGTGTTAATAATAATTGCTAGGAGCAAGTATTAAAGATTTGTACTTTGAAACACATATGATTTCAGATGGAAATCATACTGTGGGCAGTAATAAACAATGCTGATGATGGAAGTTTGTGGTCTAGATTCAATTTCCATATTCAAAAGACACTAATGAAGTTTAGGCACATCTTCACAGGAGATATATTTTTACATTATTAACCCATGAAATTTAAATTTTGAAGGTAGCATAAGATTAGATGTGACTGTCCAAAGCTTGCACATTAGAAATTAAGTGCTTCATACTGACTCCGCTTAAACTGCTTGAACTTTCTAAAGCACTTCAGTTTATTGCCCAAGCCTCCTGACAGATTGCCATTTATTCCACCCATCAGGTTACTCTGTGCTACGGAAAGAATATCAAACAGCTCTGTCCTGTGGGGTTGGTCCTGGGTTAGAAATACGATGTCCCTATGAACCGAAGGAACTCACAAAGAATAACTTTATGCCTTTCTGGGGACCATCACTGTTTCCTGTTCACCAGGTCAAATCGCCTTTCTCGCCTCCTTTCTGCCCTTCCATTTATCCCCACCAGAAGGTGTTCTCCCCTGTTAGACTAAGTGTTCCAGTACACAACCTGTATTGAGCACATCCCTCATACTGCTGAGCAATGTCAAAGCCAGTGTTAAATGCTGATACAGAAACATCAGATCTATTCAGACCTCCGGAGACAGAAAAAAAAATAAAATTGACTATGCAACTAATCTTTAACTGTCTTGGACGACATTAAGTTACAATGAAATGGAAGGTTTTCCTCAAGACATGGCAAGAGCTTGTGGCTTACATCAGTGGATCCTCTGTGATAAAAAGCAGTTCTTGAAAACTATTTTCTGTCAGCATTATTGCCTTAAACAATCAGAGAAAATCTTATTAAGAGCTGCAAAGTATAAGTACTGAGTACATTTAACCCATGGGAAAAGTCACCATACATATTTCCCATATATAAATACATTACAAAGTATTATAGTAATCATTCACCTCAAGAATGTACTCTAACACACTAACCTTAAAATAACTGGGTTAATCAATATGATATGTACACTGACCTGAGTGAGATCTGGAATGTCACCCTGATCAATTCCAACTTGCTGGGTTTACATAAAAAAAAGAAAAAGAAAGTACATTACTACATGCAGCGGCAATGAAAATAACAGTGACGTCTGAATGTTACATAGAAACTAATGAATTAAAAAGGGATATTTAGATCTTTCTGACCTGGTATGAATTTCGCTAGGAACACACCTTAGAAATCACAAGTGCATTAAATTGCACATCAAAGCAAACTCAGCTTTTCATCCAGCTTAACTTTTCCCTGCAGAAAAGCTTATGGGGAGCATTAGAAACACCCACATTGCTTACTGGAAATACATCTCCATGTTGAGCAGTTACAGTAAAGGAGAGCACTGCATATACACTGTAACATTCAGTTCATACATATGGATCATTTGTGACATTTATAACACCACTTCAGAATGTTTATTATGATGTCTGGATAATGAAAGGGATACCCAAGAATCTCACTTCATGTGAATGAGCACATACAATCTTTATAAAAAAAACCCTAATCTATAGAATACTACCTTGTATAGCAAAGTTAAGCAGACATTAGTGAAGTAGTTATGAATATAGAGTACTGCACCAATACAGACAGCTAAATGATACCCTTTCCACAGATGTAGATTTATTTACCTCTGATACTTTGAGGAATTCTGACAATTTGGTCATTCTGGCTAGAAATTTTTTGTAAATATCCAAGCCTTCTTTGCACTGGTTCTTCTTCATATCAAAATACCTTTCTGAGGATGTAAATAAAACACTTGTAAGATAACAGCTGCCCCAGCAGAAAGCTGACAGTACTATAAAAGTTAATTTGAGACAAGCTTCAGGGAGAGGACAGATAGGAGTAACTCAAAGTTATGCAGATTTTAAAAGCTTGCATGAATATCTGACACCTTTTGTAGTAAGTCAGTCAGTAGGAAAACACTGATTTTTCTATTTCAGCACATTAGTTTATAAGTGGTGGTAGAACACTAGAACAGGTTGCCCAGGGAGGTTGTTGAGGCCCCATCCCTGGAGACATTCAAGGTGGGGCTTGACAGAGCTCTGAGCAACCTGCTCTAATGAGGCTGTCCCTGCTCTCAGCAGGGAGGTTGGACCAGATGACCTCTAGAGGTCCCTTCCAGCCCAGACATTTGTATGAAAATGAGAAGCTTTATCAAGCATGGATGTGAATCACTGCAATTGTTACATTAGGTATTTAGAGGAATACTTTCATAAAGTCAGCTTATCAGCTGGCAATGAAGCAAATCATTTTGTTTGAAAATATTCCTGGTATATACTTACATTTTTATACTCTGTATCAATAGGTTTCGATGTTTGTAAATGGACTCAATATCCAAAAGACATCAGAATAGCTACTGAGGTGGTACATATACTGAACTGACCTACCAAAAGGAGTATCAACCACAGCCTTCACTTTTTCTGGTTTTGCCTTATATATTTATAGATACTTCACTGAATAAAAACTAATGGATTAACAGAACAAACCAAACAGATGTTTTAATACAGAAATTTGCATTGTAAGGTTTTGCTAAGAGCTCATCTCTCTTGAACAAAACCTCCTACATGTCATCTCCTAGGCTCATGTAGATGCAAATACCAGGTAAAAGTGAATAGTCAGGCTATAAAATATGGGAAACCAGAAGTCAGTCATACCTGGTATTGTGAGTATTTACTATAGCCACAGTATCTCACTAATACTTTTACAGTCCAATTGCCAAAGGTTATCCACTGCACATTTATGTTATCTTTGCTTTAGTTGTACCAATCACCCTCTCATCTTAATTTCTGTTCCAAAATGTATGTTTCTACCTTGAAGAATATGTGTAAGCTAGTTGCCACTGAAACTAAGACAGGCTTAATTTAATGGCAATTTATTTATGACGATTTAATAAGAAACCGCAGTCAGAAATTGTCTATATTCTTCAGTTATCTGAATATCTTTCACAAAAGTTCAAAAGCTAAAAAAATTCTCACATACCTAAAAGATTAATAATCCCCTCATTGTATGCTGCAAAAAGTCTAATGGAATCTTTAAAGAGGAGCATAAAGGCAGCATTTATAACACCATTTGTTAGTTCATTTGGATTTGCCTGTGTAGAAAGCAATGAGAAAGTAAATTAGTGTTTAATAAATAATGAAACACTCAGTTCAAAATGAGAGTGTTACCTAACACTGAGCTTAAAAGTACTTACATCAAAATCAAGGAGCGCATCAAGCTGGTTCTGTATGATTGGAAGGGTTTTCAGAAGCTTTTCAGCATTCATAGTTCTCATCACTCCATCTATCCTACAGAATAGAAGGCACATGTTTACAAATTACCAAGAGACCTCAGCTTGTTACGCTGTTTCAACAATACCATATTACTTCAAAGAGCCAAAAGCAACACCAACCAAAGACAAGCTCAAGAACAACTGCCTGCCCACCCTGCACCACCATATGAAAGGCCAAAAAACAGGAGTAACAGTCTTACCCTCTTTTCATTTTGGTGAAGTCAACTGCTACAAGTCTATAGGAAAGTGCTTTTTCATTCAAGTATCTGCTGTATCGCCTAATGAAGGTAGACATATCATAGCCTAAAAGTTAAGTATTTATAAGTTAGATGTTTTGAAGGGGTACAGTTTCTTTTATGTTCTTTTCCAAAACTGTTCTCCTACTAGCTCATTTTACATCAACTTCCATAAAAAGCCCTTCACAGGCACTTTCCAGAGTCTTGAGATTACATCCCAAGATGAAAAATAGTGAATATTAGTTTCTTCCCAACTTGCTAAGATTAGGAAGGCATCGCAATTAAGAGAATAAACACTTAAACACGTTAAAATATTAAGCAAGAACCAAGCATGTAATAGCAAGAGCTGCTTGGTTCTTGCCTGCTGTTACAGAAATGAGACTAAAAATGTATGCCTAGTAAAAACCAAAGACTTTGCTAACTTATCTGCAATGCTTCAAAATCCACAGGAAGACCTAAAAATCTTTTTCACCACTGGCAAGTAATTAAAAGAATTCTCAGAGATTTGAAGGAGTTCTTGCTATTTATACAGCACATCCTAGTTACCATTCCATGCACCTTGACAGTAAGCATTACTCCCGAGACACTAAAATGCAACAGCTAAAATAGATGATTGTGCTAATATTCATCAGGTTTATTCTAATTAGTGTTAAGAGTTCACTTTTTAAAGTTTACAGCTGCATATGCACATGATGCATCAATTCCAGATAAATTTCTGCCACTCAGCTAAGTAATGCAGAATCTCTTTCCTCGTGTCTGCATTCTTGGTCGGACATTTTTTGTTATCTCATGCAATATAAATCATAACACCCATTCATTTAAATGTCATCTGTCTCCTAGAGCACACTGACACAGCCTCCAACACAGAGCAAAAGCAGTAGTTATTTCCTTTAGTGAAAGGTCCTTACCCTGCATGGCACTTTTGTCCAGGTAGTTATTTAAATTGAACAAAGTGTTTCGGGATGCAAGATACTGGATAAAGCGCTGTTGGTGAAGAAAAAGTTGAGAATATTATTGTTGTGAGAGTCAGAACCCTTAAGTGTATTACAAGAAGTTTAAACTTACCTTGTAAACTGTTTCTTGCAGCCTATACCAACAATATAAATTAGTTAAAAGGAAAAAATTAAATGAAAACCTCAAACTACCGATTAGCAAAGCCTCTGAAATCCAAAACTCTCTATTTGGCAAAACCAGACATTTAAACTAAAAAAGAAGACCCCTCTGCCCACGAATAAAAGACTAATAATCTTAAAGGAAGCTGCTCAGGCTGCCCTTGTAGCTTAGAATGGATACACTGGAAAACACAAAACAAAACACTATGCACATTGTACAAGCTCCCAAGGTTTGCACAGATCTACTGCTGCTGTAGAAGTGGGAGACAGGCTCAGTCAGCTACAACGTTCAATAGTAATCAGTAACGATAATGGTTCTGGAACTGTGCCGAGCAGGCATTGGGGTTACAATTACATTATACAGTGATTTGACTTAACATACGTTTTGACAAATAATAGCTGGCTCCATAAATAACACAAGAGTAAGAGACAAATACATCCAGATAGCAAGGTAGTTTTAATTGTTTGCCTGCTACTGTTCCACACAGATCTCCTAAGACTGTGACTTCTTGACTTTCTTGCTTCTTCATATATGTTTCAGTCTATAAAAGAGGATTATGATCAGCATGGCTTAAGGGACTGGTTATATCTTTGATCTGAATCCCTCTGCAGCTGCAGCACGCAGGGCCTGTTCTTCCACCTGCCTGCCAGGTTTGGACTAGGGCACTCCACAGACCAGCGTTTTCTCAGTCAAGCTCTGTACAGCACGTGCGCTTTGGGAATTGTAATAAGGGCTTAGCAAAAAGAGAACTACTATTTAAACTGAAAGCAGCACTTCCACCTTCCAAGGGACCCAAATGATTCCCCAACTTGTCACACACCACCTCATCAATAACTGCATCAGTAAACTCAGACTTGTGAACTCTGAGGCTATAGGCTACAACACACAGCTTGCCTACCAATCGTTGCGGCACTGGTTTTACTACTTATTCTGCTTTCCAGTCAGTTTATCTAATCTTTGTACATCTTAATACTGCATTCAAAGAGATACAGAAAACAACAGACAGCTAGAGCACGATCAGGAACAGAACTGGGATACTCAAAAAGTGTCTAAATGTATCTCAGAATTAGTGACTGTTCTAAAACTCATTTTAGAAGGGCCAAGGCTAACTCTCACTCTCCAGATGTCATTCATTGAACAATACACTGGTGCTAAGAGTTTTAACCTGTTTCACCCAAAACTTCATCACAAGAAACAGGCGGTCATGCTGAAGAAGACAATGCAAGACAATGATTGCTCAGACATTTTGATCTTCTGCTGTTTTCTTGTACTTAAGACAGAAGCTCAACAACTTGTATTTTTTTACCTGTTCAAGAAAAAGGCCTCCTTTAATGTATTAGAAGAGTGAGGAGTACAATCGTGTTCCATCTGAATTTACAGAACTAGTGTTCCAGCCACGTAATCTCAGCAGGTATGAAGAGACTCTTTTTCAAGTTTCAAATGCACCCTTTCAAAGCTGATGAGCATTTCTGGTATAAACATAAAAATTCAACTCTTCTGCCACTACAAAACTCTTTATGGGCAATCAGATACTGAGCAGTAGCCCATAATTTTAAGTTATGATTTTTTCCTATGGTTCAGTTGTGTGCTTTTTGTTTTTTTCTTTCAAGTTTCAGTACACAGATATGAAATGCACTGGAAGACGAGAGAATAAAATATACAAACTCACAGCATTCAGTTTAGCTTTATACTTGGAATAAGTAGTGAATTCCAAGCAGTGAATTTTACTCTGTATTATCCTCTAATTTCAGCCTATTATCTGTTGAAACTACAAGTTAAGCACATAAGTAACTTGGGGAAGTGTTAACAACAAGCACACTGTGTTTTACAGATCATTTCAATTAAGTTCACAGAGCTTTGGAGAGAAGAGGCAACGCTAAGTTTTCAGAGTAGTTTAATGGCTGGAAGCAGTACCTTTAAGAATCATCGTTTCAGTATTACCAGTAGTCAACAGTCATTTATTAGAATGATTACACACAAATTCAGAACTAAACTTCACCTGACAAAGTTCAGTTTAACTGGTCTGTGCAAGACAGGCTACATTTCTGTGCAGTGTTACTCTCCAGGAAGCCTTCTGTAAATAGTGATGAAATAATTTAAGTGAACTAACCGCAATAGAAACCTGTTTCAGAACAATGTTGACGGCAACAACATATGAAGATTTAGCCCATTATATGATGATCTGCAAGACCAAATAGTCTAGACACCATATTCCTCCCTCTTTTAGGAAGTATTCTTATCTGCTAATAGGTTGGGTGCACATTTATGGAGTGGCAACAAGACTTTTGCTGTGCTCTTACTGATAAGCAGTAGCCTAATGAAATACAGCTCATCGGAAGGTTTTAAAGTCTTGATTCTACAGAAGTCACTCCTTATTCCCCCCCAGTCCAACCCAGATACCTGCAGGTAAATTACAAATGCTGATATGTTTTGGCATTGAAGTAATTAATATTTTCTTCTCTGAAGCACTTTACAGCCATCAGCAGAGTTAAAGACATTAGAAAAAGTGAGTTACATAGATTGTTGCATTTTTTTAAACCATTGACAAGGAGGCTTTAACAGAACTAATCATGTCTTACCTCATTTCCATACATCATGAGGTGGTGTGTTGTAATTAGAGCTTTGAACACTACAACCCAGCTACTGTTTGCAGTTCTCTCAAAGAGTGTGTCTGCCAGCTGTGGAATATTCACATTCATTTCATTTGTGCACTGTATTAGATCTAAATGAAAGAGGAAAGAAAAAAAATTATAAAAATATCAAAGTATTACAGTGAGTTATATGCTCAAAGAGGACCATCACGTTAGTTTTTACATTGAGAATTCATACTGAAAGCATTAACTTCAGTTAAGAAATAATTGAGCTATTTTACATTCCTTACTCAAATTCACTGCATTTTACTGAAAGACTCCAAGTATGACCTTCAAAAGGCATTTCAGTAATTTATGGAGTTCAAAAGTCTCACCAATAAATAACCAGCTCCAGTAGAAACTCTATGCCCAAATTATTGCCCAAAAGCCAATGCAGATGCTCTGGATGCTCACTGCCTGAAGCCACTTGGTCTAACCAAAAAAACAAAAATCAGAGAAGCAAGCAAAAACTGAGATGTCTACACCTCATGAGATAAACAGGCAAGTACCCTGCAACTCTGACCTAGGCCTGAGTACCGACACACACCAGCAAATGAGATGCTACAATAAGCTTCTTCTCTGTAAGAATTACAAGCAAGAATTTGCATCTACACACCTTTCCACTTCGCTAAGATAACCTAATCTCAGTGTTCTGTGGTGGTGGATCATGGCGGGTCTCAGGCTTTTGTATAAAAAAGCTCTTTGTGTCCAATACTGACTATAAACTCAACAGTAGAACATTAACTTGGGAGGTCAGAAACAGAGAGCTTCCCGTCTCTGCCCGAGTATTAGTAAGTACAAAACCAGAACAGGCTCCAGCAGATACATGGGAAAAAAGGCACTTGCTGAGGAGAGAGCAAAGAGCTGAATTCAGGACTATTCTAAACCCCTCAAGACATGCACATTAGACATTTATGCTCTCTCTGAGCTAAATTTGGCCCAGGTGTGATCAAAGTACACCTTAAGGACTGGGCATGGCCAGTAAAACAAACATCCAGTTTGAAAAGCTTCCTTTGTGGTCTCTCAAGCCAAGTCTATGAGCAGGCTCTTGGTTGCAGAGCAGCATTGCTGGTTATGTGGTTTGCCTGTGCAAGCACTTGAAGAAGGGCAGGTGCTTGGGAAGTTGGGCTACAGCAGTATACTGGGGTGTCAGCACCCCTGAAATGGCCAACTTATTTGCCTTATTAGCAGAACGTAGAGGACAGATTATATCATTGAGAAATTTAAACACGAACTTAGAGATCACACTGATAGTTTAGGGCAAAACACTCCACAGAAATATTTCACTGAGAATGTATCTGTTCTAGTGCATAGAATATATTACAGATGTATCTTAATTAAAGATCTGTTTATTACGAACATAAAGTCCTTTGATTAAGAATCACTGTCTCAATTTAATATCCAGAGCAATTTTAACAGAGTAAAGAGTTTTAGATAGTATCTTGTTGAAGTAGAAAGCTATAAAATGCAAATAATAGTAAGTTACTAATTTAATTCTGATGTCAAAGGTTTCCAAATATGTACAAACCATGCCATTTTTGATGAAAACTTTAATTCTTAATAGTATCACACAAAATCACTGAAATAACTGCCAGAAAAGCCCCGAAAAGAAGGTTTAAGCAAGCTATACATCAAAACTTTACTGTTCAGTAGCATTAACATTTGTAAATATTTCAATACTTTAAGACTCAGAAAAAACAAGTCATTTGATATATGCTGCTCACCACTCATGGCAGTATCACTGCTGGACACTGTGGCAAATTAAGTGTTAAGCTTCTAGAAAAGTCCAAACAGACCATAGACAATTATTGCCCCATATAACGAAGCAAGTTCAAGCAACTTGAACTTTAATTCAACAGCCTCATCTATGGAATGAGAACTTTATGACATTTCTAATTCTCTCAGAACACATTAAGGTAAATAAGTCTTCTTAAATCAAATCACTTTATAAGCAAGCATTAGAAAGACACTGCTGTTAGGTCTTGCTTGGTATTTTTCAGGTAACTGAAGCAACTGTAATCAGCATAGAACTGTTACAGAGCTGTTACAACTTGTATTCTCAGTTTATAAAAAACAACCAACCAAAAAATGAACTACCAACCCCCCCCAGCTCTAAACTGAGCAATACCTATAACATTACTACTTGGTAACAGTTAATGAAATTCCATTGATCTCCTGAGGTCAAAGACCACAAAGACAGCCTAGCAAAAATATTATTTCTGCACAAAGTTGTTGGTTTGGGTTTTATGGTCTGTTTTTTTGGGGTTTGTTTTTTCTTCCACATGGACACTAAGGAACCCAAATATTTCACTAAATATTTCCAATATTAAGTATGTTTATTAAACAGCAGATGAAACTGGGAGTGAAGATCCAGGTTGAAAACGAAAAACTTCCTGCTCTGAAGTCAAATTACCCAAGCTGATTTCATTCCTATTTTCCCAGCACTCTCCACAGAGATTCAGTCTTGTCACCTTCCCTCAAGCAAAGGTCTACCAGCAGATGTTCCAGCAGACCCTAAGATGACACTGACCACCTGGGAGATCCCTTGCATATACTTAAGTCTAGGACTGGTATCAAATGTGTTCTTACAGCGTTGCTCAGGCACTATGTGACAGAAATCCTAATGTTGGCAACTACGTCAAATGCTGTAACTGATCCACTCTCCTTAATCCACACATCCATTAAAAAAGCTTTTGCTTATTGTGTAATCATAAAGGTTTACTACCACAAAAAGCTGTCCAGATGTCTACCTTCAGAAGGGAGTCATCTGCTTTGGTACACTAAAGAAGTTTTCTGCCAAGTGACAGTAAGAGAGTAGGAGTTGACAGACCTCTGGTGCATTTGAGTGCTACTGTTTATTCCACAAGCGTGGTTCCATGTGACTCAACAGTGCAGTTCTCCAAGAGTGATAGGTTTTCCAGCATGTGCTACTTGTTCCTGTAAGATGTGAGCCTGACCATTGTAAAAGGCAACCAAAATTAAGTATTTCACATATGTAGGGCTACTCAGAGTCTAACTCACGCTGCACTTGAGGTTAGAGGACCTGAGCAAGCTGCAAATCCCATGCACTTTAAGCACTTGCTGAAGATGACACATACTGCCTCCTCTGAAGACAATTTTTGAGGGCACTTAGCACAAATGTGGCCTTTGGTTTCAAAATCTCCTCTAATGCACAAACACATAAGCCGCAGTTGCCAAAGATCATACGCGTAGGCGAACGAAGCATCTCTAAAATACTGAACTATGAATGAATGGTGGAAAAAACACAGGGCAATTTATAGGCCAAAACTGGACTTTGACAAGAGCACATTAGAAAAATGTAAATTTAAAAAGACTCTTTAGGAAGGCTAGTCAGGGCAATTTTTTTAATTATTATTGCACAACTAGTAATAAAATAAAGCTATCATCACCTTTGAATTCTAGCAACTGAGATACAGAACAAAAAAGCAAGTGTCATTTCTCTAATACGATTCTTCTAAGGCTGCAACAGGAATACCTACAAAGAAATAACCATATGAATTTGCTAGAGCTGGCAGGGAAGGAGGAAAAGGCTGTAACACCATACATCTGCATGTACAAAGGAGAACATGCACCTGAGAGACTGACAGCTGGGCAACTGTAACATGGATGTTGGCAGCAAAACCTGGAATGAAACGTGTAGGGCAAGCAATGCTCATTTTCTTATCGCACTACTTCTATAAACACTTTACAACTCAAAGCATTTTGCCAATTACCTAGAGGAATCATTTCAACTCCAAGTGAAACTGTGGTGCTATTTCTAGAATGGAATTTAGAAACATGTTAACATCACACAGGAAGAGAAAAAAAAAAGCCACCAACAAAAAATAACCAAAAACCGCTTTAAACCAGGAGAGTACCATAGGGGTTTACAAGCAGCTGGAAGAGCTGTGAATATCTTACTGCCTAGAAGAGTAGCGAGGATTTCTTTTCCACAGCTCATCTATAATGCTGGCACATCATCTATGAAGCCATACTGCTCCTTGGGGAACAGCCCACATAAGTACAGATATTTAAAAAAAAAAAAACAGGTTTTTGGAAAACTCTCAGGCAGGCAGTGACAAAAACTGACACTTTCCAACTTTCAAGTAACAAGAATGTAATCATTTTCTTGATTCAGAAGTATCTCTCTCAAGAGAACTGTAAATATGTAAGTTCAAGACAATCACAATGGTTTACTACCCCTGTATTTCTTCCATTTTGTCACAGGACTGAAACTGCTCAAAGACAGATAGAAGAATTAAGACTACTTTCCTCAACCCTGGCAGTCTTTAAAAAAAAAAAAAAAATTACATTTTCTTTTTGGAAACTGCACTGTAAACTACAGATCACAAAAACATAAAAGAGGAGAGCCACTTCAGCAAACTTTCTCAGTGCAGACTTAGGAATGCAACAGTTCTTGCTGGAGGATGTAATTAAGAGATAGCACCTGATTGATACAAGTATTTTTATGCCTATGTGCTCTTACAGTGCAGATTTGATTGCAAACTTTAAGTTTCATTTATATAATAGCTACATCAGAAAAACAGAGTTACTTTATTAAAGTAAAGCAACTCGGCTATTCTGCCCTGCTCCCCAACTCAACAAGGACACATACTGGCCCATAAAGTGTGTTAAAACTTTAAGCAATTTCTAATTTAAAAAAAACCAAAAACAACCCACATTTAGAGGTTACAAAAACATTAACTATTTTGTTCAAGGCAAAATTCCTCAATTATTTTATTGAAAAGCCTTACAGATTACTAAAGAGCTTCAAATCAAAGACCTTACTGCCTGTGGAAGAGTTTGAGTATTTCCTCATGCTGCATCCCACCTTGTGGATCTTTGCAAGTACCCCCGTGCAGCAGCATTCACACAACAGGCAGGAGCCCTGGCTGCCAAAAGGAAGAGGTGGCAGATACAAAACCAACCCTAAACTGCAATAACATCACATTAAGTTTGTGATAATTTGATGGAGACCTGAATTTTCTGCTAACACAAAAGGCTTCGGAGCTTAATTTTGCTACGTAACAGCATTTTGCAGTACCTGAATTATCACCACTTCTTACAAGGCTTCCAAAGCTTGTATATGTATAGGAGTTTTTAAAGTTTTTATGAGGAGCATTAACTACTTTCCCCTCCCTCTGTGCTTTTTAACTGGGCTGTATACAAGTTAAACAGGAATTGTTTTTTCCTTTATTATTGTGTTCATTTAAAAGCTTAAGATGCAATAAATTTAGGGGGTTGCATTTTTCTCAATTTTGGTCTAGACAGAAGCCTACTCTGCCACTTACCAACTTGGCTACAGCTTTGATTGATTCATTTTTTATTATGCTTTTCAATAGTTATCCAAGAAGAGATGCATCACCTAGCCCCACTCCACTGCAGCCCAGACTCGGGAGGCTGAGAAGAAGCAAAAGAACCCACACTGGGGAAGAAGAGACAAGACCTTCAAGTGCTCCACCAAGAGAAAAGATCAGCCTCTGTGTAACATTTTACGTTATCCTAAAATATTACAAAATACTACAGAAATAGATCTGCTGACTTATTTAGGACACTGTGACCTACTTTAAAAGGAAAAAAACCCCAACTATTCCCACTGACATTACAGGGGGACAGGGGAGCATTGAGGTTTTGGGTTTTTTGGTTTTTGGTTCTTTTTTACTCTTCAAGAAAAATTATGATTATACTCCTCATCAGTTAGCAGCCAGATAAAACTCAGAACTCGACTAGTTCACACACTGCATGTGTAACATCTTCCTGTAAATATCCATATTGTAATATTATTGGGATTTAATTTCTGAGAAAACTGCAATAAAGGGATTTTAAGAATTAATTTGAATAGAGTGCAAAAACTGATACTCCTCCACCACCCCAGATCCAACCAGAGGAACTCTCAAACACACTGTTGCTGAAGCTTTCTCTCGAGCAGCAATTAGAATACCAGATGGCGTGGCATTTCTAGTGACACACGCACAGCGACCAAGGTACAACTAGCAGTGTTGCATTAAATCCAAGCTATGTTTTCCTTCATAGTTTAATTAAACTGGAAAATACTTGCACTGCATCTTTGAAAATACGTGGTGTGATTTTTTTTTCCCAGAGATTACAGCATTTAAGCTAGTTTATTACCTACTTGCATTTAATACAAGTAAGTTCTGTGTAGAAGTGGGAAAAAAGTGCCATGCAAAGGCTTGCAGATGTTTGAAAAGCAGAGCCTGGGTATACTCAGTGAAGACTGGAGAATGTTCACTGGGTTGATTTTTTTTTTTAACCCCTTACAGAGATATTTTATTTGTCTTGGACCAAAGTCTTAGAAAGTGAATTACACCAAACCACAGAACTCACCTGGCACAGAAAGGGACCTTCAGGAGAATGACAGCTCTAAACAGGTATGTATTAAAAGATATTCTGAGGAATTTGATAGTCAAAAGGCAATCTCAGTTTATGCTGTTCTCAAGAGTTTTTCCAGGTCTTCATTTTCTTATTTTGTGAGAGTAACTTACAGTAGATGATGTTACTTTAAGGTTATTTTCAAACAATACACTACATCTTTTAAGCTTCAGAATCTTTCAAACTATTGAGCAAACTGTCACCACTTTCTGGCTTCCTGTTATGTTGCCATTTCTGGACTCAAGGGTTACCTCATTCAGTTGTTCTACCACAGGCAGAACACAAGACAAGACAAAATAAGGCAACTGAAAAAGGTACATTTAAAAAACCAAACTGTCAGTTACCCAGTTTGAAGGTTTTTCATTTCAACACAGTAGCTGCAATATTCACTACTGCAGCTGATTCCACTCATTCAGGTCAGTAACAAATGAGATATATATTTGGTTGATTTTCCTTTGATTGACATCCAAAGCTCTCACCCAAGAATTCTGAATTAACAGATGAATGACAAAGCATCACAAAGCCAAACGATCCTCAAGCAATATAACTGGGGACGCTTCTTCCAAAAGCTCGAGCAGCAGACTCCCCTTAGTACCACCAACTCAAAGGAGTCCTGCAAAACTCCCAGCCTGCTGCCTTGGCTGAAAAAAGCAACATAAAGCTTCATCTTTTCTTCCCTCTCGGTAACAGAAACACACGCACTTCCCTCGCTTTTAACAGACGGGAAAGGGTATATAGAGCACAATGCACGAGGTTTGAAGCATTCAGGGTGCTTTTGAGCGGTCAAACAGTAACTTCAATTGCTATCCAGTTACTAAAACCTGAAGCAAAGCAACACCGCTGATACTTTGCAGATACCAAGGGTAACTTTTTGCATCTTTTGGTATACAGAACGGAGTTTTAGCATACTAACTTTAAATACATCAGCGGCAACATACTCTAATTTTTAAGAAACGTATTGGGTCCACCTTAGCCCTTCAAGTCTTTTTACCTCGTTTCAAGAGCTGTAGGACAGAAAGCTATGCTATCTGTGGAAGTGTTAGAAATATTTAAACGTCTGCACTCCACCAGATGCAAAGAAGGACGGAAGAGCACTTAAAAATGTAACTTCTCGCTCACAACAGTAAAAACACACCGCTTAACCCACCTTTTCCCTGGGTGCCGGATTAACAAGCACTGCTGTACCCAGAGCACATAAACTAAGAAGCTCTTATCGGCAAGAGTTCACCAGGCTAGAATATTTCTCTTTCCCAGGCGCGACGGGGTGTTACAGAGCTCCCTCCCTCTCTCCACGTGTAAAGTAAGTTCTGAAAAGCGAACCGGTCAGGTTCGCCCAGCTCTACACGACACCCCCTCCCCAGGTACAAGCGGCCACTGATGTTTCTCACCTCCCCTCCCCTCCGCCTCCCCCCCTGCCCTGCACACTGTAATGCAGAAAAAGGATGGAACACACAAAACACGCCCATATTCCCCACATCCACAACGGGCCAGTGCTATTCACTATCTAGATACAGCGGGTT
>JAAGNO010017549.1:0-24211 GCA_033439905.1 Ceryle rudis
AAGAGATAGCTAAGAAAATTAAAATAGCATTAATCTAATATTGATAGTCATATAAAATAACTCACAATTATGTAAGTTTCCATATTTAATTACACATTTAAAAATAAGTTATAAAAATAATTAAGCTTCTTTAAAACTCCTAAAATATTTTCTTTTAGGAGTTTTTACTCATATCTACTGATTGTCTAGCATCGGCAACAGCTTCTGGTACTCGAACAGTCATATCATCCATCGACTTCTTCAAGCAGATTTGGCAGCCTAAACGTGATCTGTAGGGAAATACGGCGTTGTCGTTAGTTCGAGCCCAACATACATCTACCAGCATTCAACCCCTTATGCCTCCAACATTCAGCCACCCCAAACATTTTGTGACAGAGAAAGAGCCACTCTTGCACACAGTCTTAATCGAGACCAGTAGTGAACTGCACGCATCAGTGCAAAGATATATGTGGCAGTAATCATGATTTACATTAACAGAGTTCAGTACATTGGAAAGTTGTACACTTGAGTACTTCCTACTTGCCGAGGCAACATGTAATAAGGGTGCCCCTTCCATTTCCAAGGGGTCACTGACAGTTCAGTCAAGTGAAGGGCATGCCAAGGGTCATCTGGCATCTCTGAAGAGATGAAGGTAATGAATCTGAATGAAAGGGTCAGAAAAGGCACAGCCCGACACATCCAGAGTACAATGTTTTCAAACTAAGGAACTCAAGATGCGATCATTAAGCCTTTTAGAAAAGCAAGAGTGAAAGACAAGAAGCACAAGAAGAAGGATAAGATACTCATGGCACCTGAGGAGATGCAACCCTTCATTTTTCTACCCATCATTCAGCATGAAAAAATGTTGCATGTAAGCAATTAAAATAAAAATATTTAATACCATAACAAAATTCTACAGACATCAAGGCACTTTTATTGCTGGGGTATCTTTAATGCGATGTCCATACCTTGGTACTTTAAGTATAGAATACTTAAGATATCAGCAAGGATGGGCAATATTTTGTAGCAGCAGTTGAAAAATTTAATCAATATAGGAATGTAGGCAGAGATATTACTAAAACAGTACTACATTAATACCTCTACAGAATTCTTTTCAAGGATGTAGTGATCAACTGTTGTTAAAACTCCCAATTCAGTACTAAACCCCAAAATAATACTTCTATATGTACATGACAGTATACATCAACTTCAAATTACTAGAATATATGTATAAATACACATAAATACATATGCATGAATACACACATTACGAGAAGACTTCATCTCATGAATATGCATTATAACAGCTTTGGAATGAAATCTAGCAGAGATGTGATTTCTAATATTTATATGTAGCGTTGCTCGTCAGCTCAATTTTAACTCAAGTGTCCGTTTTTCACTAGAGACCAATGCTAACTGCATCTGTACTCTGTAGTGCAGCAAGAGATTCACTTCGTGTGAAATAACACTGTCCTTTATTCTGAGCCCGCTACACAGCGGTAATTAAAAAAAAAAAAAAAAACCAAAATAAAACACAAAACCAAACCATCTAGGCAGCACTAAATAACACTATGAGAAACAAACTACTTTCTCCTACTCTAAATCTTCCACCCTATTTACAATTTTATACATATTTAGCCAGATTCCCATACCCCTTAAAGCTGAAGAAGCTTGGAGACCCAAAAAGATGATTTAGACCATCTCTGCATGAAAGCTGTTCCTGCTCTAAGCACTTCTATAGTCCTTTGCTTTATTTCCTCTCATTTTACTACTTAAGAACAATAACAGTAAAAAAAAAAAACCCAAAACAACAAAACAGGAAGCCAGAGTTGCACAAGTATAAAGTTATGGTGAATCCTCATTTTGTCATGTAATGGTATTTTCTGGTTTTCCTACCTGTTCTTAACTAATATTGCCAATGTTCCATTTACCTTTTTGAGTTCAGGGTTTTTTTGTTTGTTTTGTTTTGGGTTTTTTTACACCAAACCTTAAGCTGATATTCCTGTATTCCTGGAAAGACACTAGCTAGCTGACAGACTATTTCAAATATGCAAAGCTACCACCATTTTACGTGCCTATCCATATGCATTCATATGCAACTTTTAACACCAAGTTTTGTTTCCTATCCCCAATGGCATAAGATACTCGTGCATGTCTTCACTGACAGTTTTGGATTTTACCACACTAACACAGCACTATACACAAACCTTAACCTTTATTCTCTATTCTCAAGTCTTTCACAAATACACTCACTACATGAACCTAGCACTGATCTCTTCTAGATCACACTGTTGATCAAAACAAACAGCTCTGGCTTTCTACTGTTTTTCAGTTCTTCAGTAAAAACTCCTTCCTTTAAATCTTTAATTAAAGGGTAGCCAAAGAAAAAAGGTTTGTTTATTAGATTTGTGCTAGATTATATGATCCTGCTCTGGCAGGGGGGTAGGACTCAAACATCTCCAAGGTGCCTTCCAACCCCTGACACCCTGTGATACCCTGTGATAGATCACTGACCTCCAGAGCTATTTGAGAATTGATTTGTCCCAAAACTTAAGTTACTCTCAGGAGAACTGTGGTAGACGGTAAGAGTGAGGTAAATTCACAGTTAATAGGCTTATTATTTTTTTTCAAAATTGAAAATGTTTTGTTGTTGTTGTTTTGTTTGGTTTTCTTTTTTTGTTGTTTTTGTTTGTTTGGTTTGGGGTTTTTTTTGGTGGGGGGACAGGAAAAAGGATAAGACAGAAGAAGGTGAAACAAGTTTCTCACAGCTTGACCTCTGAAAGGATGTGAAAGCAAAGAAAAGTTAAGATTTGGCTGAAGTGTGAAAAAGTGTACTCTAATGTAGAAGCAATTAGTACAGGATTCCCATTACCGGTGCAAGGAGAAAAATGAGTTATAATTCAGAGTACTTCTTCACAGAGACATAAAAAACCCCTGTACTCTACAGGCCAGGTGTGAAGTCCTCTGACATCACTGGAAAGACTCGCCAAAAAAAAATTCAACACAGAGTTCCATTGAAGCATGAAGGAACAGGTTTACAAAACCTTGTAAGGCAGAGCTCCCTACTGTTCATGTGGCTATGTTCTAGGACGCAGGCCACGTGTTCACCAGCAAGTACTGCAGCCCACTAGGAATGTGTCTGTAATGAGGATGTGACACCCTAATTACAAGGTGTGTGATGGTGTAGAACAGTGTCACTTCAGACTAGCACTAGTCTAATCCTATGCACTGAAAAGCCCACTAGCAGTTAGAGCACACTTCTGGATTAGTTTCAGCCAAAAGGGAGTCTGGCTTGGGTGCACCAAAAGCACTCTGACATGAGTTAATGTGTGACAAATGGGGACACTCATGTGCAACACTGTTTATCCTAGAGAAGGCTTGGGGGAGGATCTTATCAATGTACATAAATACCAGAGAGGTTGGGGAGACTCCATGCTTGGGAGATATTCAAAAGCTGTCTGGACATGGTCCTGGGCATTGGCTCTAGGTGGCCGTGCTTGAGCAGGCGGATGGACCAGATGACCTCAAAGGGTCCCCTCCAACCTCAACCCTTCTGTGATTCTGTGAAAAGATCTGACCCAAGCTAAAATACTAACGTAACACATTCATAAAATACATCAACTAGCTAAACACTAACAGAGACAGAAAACAGAAGGGAAACAAGAAAATTCACACATATGATAGCAGCAGCAAAGGTTTTGTTGAAGGAACTGGGATTTTGATCTGACACTTCCACATTAGACACCTCTAAAGAGCAAGTACTGGCAACTGCCACTCCTCATAACCAACACTGGCATCTTTTTAACTAGTTCAGAACAACAACATTTAAACTTGGCAGTCTCGTTTGTGTAACAGAATCCAGCTATTCGTTAAAAGCTGATTAAGGCATTCTAAGAATACTGGACTGCCCCCTCTGCAAACCTTTCCTTCCATTCTTTGATGTACTTACGTTTCTGTGAGGCCATATGCCAGGTCCAGCATATCCATCTCTTCATCAGTAATTGCATCTAGTTTCTCAAATATATGGTCTTCAAAAATTAAATGACAAGTTGAACAGGCTAGTGTTCCTTCACATGCACCTGAAGGGGGGGTGGGAGGGAATCAAGACAACAGAAAATCTAAGTTTCAAATTACAGCAGAACTTCAAAAGAAATCCTCTCTATATAAGTACTCATATATAAGTATCCCTGTTGATGAGTAAAATTTATGTTTCATGTATTCCCACATTCATATACCTCCTCTGCATTCAACTGCCAGTAGTATTTCTAAGTAGTTAAATTACTTGGCTAATTCACTTTCTACCATTTAAAGAGAAAAAAAATCTGCTATAGGAATTCAACAGCAGACAACACTGTCACTCAACACTAATTCATTTATTTCCCAAGGTTGATGCTTCTACCCCTCTCTTCCCCATGGCTTTGAGGTGGTTTCCTCAGGAAGTTCAACAGAAGACACCTGTTACACAAAAAATTCCGTACAAGAAGGAGGGTATACTTGGTATTTCTTCTTGCTTAGCAGAACACTACTTAACAAAGTTAGGCTGGAGAGATGGTTTTCTCCGTGTTAAAAAGAGACGTACATGTATTACTAGGCAATCTAGCCTGAGACAAGGATCTAATACATTTCTAAGTTGAACAGAATATGTATCGACTACACTGACCTGATAGAGCAATTAGGTCATCACAGGACAGTAAAAGTTCAAATACTAACAAATCTGTCTCTGCCACTGTATAGGACCAGCACAAAGTTCTCCACTTTGTTGAAAGAGAAACATACAACTTGAAGAGGAGAAGGCTGAACTCTTCCTACTTGTGTGGAGATTGATAAGAGAGAAGCGGGTAATACATTAGCCAAGTTTCATTTATTTACTTATTTCCATGGAAAGGAGAACCAAGAGTACTGTGATCACATCACCTTTGTACTCGTATGGAAACAACGAGAAGCAAGACTGCACGTATAACCACTGCTATGAAAAGAAACTGTGGAATTCATCATCAGACCACAACCACTGGTGGGGAAGGCAACCAGAGTAAAAAAAAAAAAAAAAAAAAAAACCACCACACAAAAACCCAAACAAAAAAACACCAACAAAACCAAGAAACACACAAAAAACCCCAAACAAACCAGAACCAAAAAAACAACAACAAAAAAACCAAACCACTGCCCAGTCTATTTGAACAGTGGAAGTTCCTTCTGCAAGCACAAAGCTAGCAGCAGATATTTCTATTATTACTGCACAGGGGATGCCCCCTAGTGATAGAAGTAAATAAGTTTTACATTTTACCTCATTACTTTCTTTCTAAACACAGAGCATACATTTTTACATTAGTTACACTGCATTATTTCTCTGCCCTAGTATGAGGTTTCATTAGCAAACAATTATTGAAATGGGACTAGCACGTTATAGTTAAAGACTGTATCCTTTTTAGTTAGGCTTCTGTTTACTGACAACATTTTTGTTTGTTTGTTTTCCCACTCTACCACAATGCCTTAACATGGCTGGTATTTACATAAACAGAGAGGATATTTACTGTAGAATTCAAGCTGACTAGCCATAAGCCTATAGGACACATTTACTAAGTGATGTGTAATGCTAGTAATCCCAACACATTACAGATTTTCAGACAGCTCTCCTTCCCCAACTCTAAGAGCTGTCTCAGACATAAATCTGAAATTCATAATCTTAAATTTTACTGCCAGTGATAAAATCTTTATTTGCATTTAAAAACACACCTCAGATTTCAAACTGTGCTAAACTAGCATGCTTATTTTTTTCCTGAATTGCTCCATATGATGCATTCACTCATGCAAAGTGTAATTACACTTCCTGCTTTAGTTTGTACTATTAATTCTTGAGCTCATGTTCATGTAAATACCCGTCCTGTGGCAATTAATTGCCAATACCAAATACCACTGCTTTGCATGGGCAGAATCCTAAAACTTCAGTGGAGCTATCTGTATAGTTTGCAAGAGTTTGGAGGAATAGGGAGGTGTTATAACTTCTGTTTTGACTTTAAACAGAACTTCTACCAAATTACAATTTTACTGGGGCATTGGTCTTCTTTACTGACATTTTTAATAAGAATTAAACTTTTTGCTCTTCCCTGATGACTGACATGGATTTGTTTGATTGCTTCACTTAGCACTCAAATAGTATACAGCAATCTGTGCTACAAAATGCCTGATTATAAATTGACACAGCATGGCAATACAGAAGTAAACAGAGACTGTGAGAAATACACAAGTTTTGTGTTGCCTCCAGAACCTTTCCCCTCAGAAGAGTCTGCAGGTGGCATCTTTCAGATTCCACCTTGACAGCACTCTGTCCACATTTCCCTTCTTTAACACTCAAGCAACGCTCACCCCAAATATTTTTTTGGAACTTGGCTCAAAATATTCTATGCACCTGAAGAAAAAAACCCCCAAAAAACAAAAAAACAAACAAAAAAACCCCCACACCAGTTAGGTTTTATAAATTCATAAATTAAATATTCATTTATGGAAGGACTATCTCACAGGCCTCTTCCAATTATTCTATATTTATGAATAAACTGTTAAGAGAACATAATTTTTAGACCCTGAATACAGTATTCAGTAAATCTACTTACCAAAACCATCTATGTCTAGATTATTATCAACAACAACATCCAGCAGCGAATCCCCAGGTTTTCCTTTGGCTGTTAGTTTGTCACCATCTCGATTTATGAAGTGAACAGTTATTTTATCTTCTGAGCTGAAAAAGATAAGTATATAATGTAATTAAAGAAAGAAGTCTATGGTTTTTTTAGATCTTTAATGTTGATTGAATACTACCGAACCAGTAATCACTACAGAAACCTAAGTTACTTGCTTTTAAAAGCTGTAACAGCTACAAGCATTTACTCTACATTGAACAAAGGACATGAAAGAAATAAGGAGAAAAAACCAAAATTGCTTTGTGTTTTGTCTCTAGAAGCTACATAGGATCTAATGTTCTGTCTTTCACCAAAGACAGTGAGAGCTATTTCCTTTTAGGCATATATTTCCATTTTTATCAAATAAAAGAGCTTACTTTAAATGCTTCTCTACATACCTTTCTACAGATGACTTGGATTTATGAAATTTTAATTGTTCTCATCATTATAACTTAGGACAAATTTAAAATTTTCCTCTTTCTGCTTAAAGCCTAAGGCTTTATTAGTTCCAAAATTTAATTCTCACAAAAATGGAAATATTACAACAGCATTCTGCTGGTTTTGAGCATAGACTCTCTTAGGATTTCACCTGATAAATATTAATTCCAATGAAGTTCAAAGTTTTGACGCTGGCTTCAAAGAAGGCTTTATATTTTCCTGCTTTGCTTTTCAGACAATTATGTTTATTAACAACAACAACAAAAATCTCTTGCAGTCTGCGTAAGACTTTCTTAAGAATAAAGCTTTTAAAATGAAAAAAAAAAATCAAAACAAAAAAAACCCACACAGGTCTCTTGGGTTCTATGTTATGTTACTTCACATTCAAATTAAAGGAAAGCTTTTAATACAGAAACAAATAAAATACAAGTTTGTTTGTTTTTAAACAGCCTATTTTCTTTCCCATTGTAAGCAAGCAAAACAAGAAAAGCTTGTTGGACAGATAGTGAATAAACCTGCCAAGAGATAAGAGAGACATATAGAACAACTGAAAGCTAATGCAAAAATACATGTTTCAAAAAGAAATCCATGTTTAAGAACAGCATGCTTAATGTTACCCTTAATCTTTTTAGTAACCGTGGCCCTTGAGTGATCTATCCTGTGGAAAGCATACAAGCTTGAAAATCAAGTCACCTCAACCCCTGGAAAACTCTAACCCGTGGAGCTGAATATTAAATCAAAAACTTGAAAGTGGCCATACTGAAACATCAGTGAACAGATTATTTTAGAACTGGCTGTAAAAGAAAACAAATTTTTAGAAAATAGTGTCTTAGGTGGTTTTGAAAAACAACAAATGTTTGTTTCTCTAGACAATATACTTGCCACAACCGTAAGCTCAGTTGGCAGCAGTATGGGCCATGATTCATCATGATGTTATGTTCAACTTGTCATACCATCCCTCAGTCCATCCTCTGTAAGACAGCCACAAGCTACTATTAACTATAAATTCATTCCAAAACTATAATCAATAATGAAGGCTTGACCTTGCTGATCTGCAGAATGTAACTGGAGCATGCACTATAATAAAATTCAGAAATCTTAAAGATATATCTTTATAAAATGTAATTAATATTGCATAGTCACCTGTGCTATCAAAAGACTACCTCCAGCAAAGTGTTCTGTGGGGGTTTAAATTATCACACTGTTCTTTTTTGCTCCTCTGCTGTGCTAACACCTCCCACAGCACAACCAAGGAAACAAGCATCCATTTCTTAGATATACTAGTACAAAATTCACCACTTCCACTGGTAGCTTCAGACTGTTGGGTTTAGATTACATCTGGAAAGGTATAGATTCACATTCTGACAGCCAAACTCAACCACTGACAGTGTAATTTTAAACTGCTTCAAAAAGCCCTTCCAGAGCTCACCAAAATACTCTAATTTACTGGAATATTTACGTCAACATGACAAACACAACCCTGACAGACTCAATGAAAGATGTACTTGCACTTACAGGCACCCTCTGCCCACGGTATGGACATTGCAAGTACTAAACATTTGTTCAATATCCAAAACATACCCTTTACTCTATTATAGGATGAGATGATCCCAACGGACCAAACAGCAAGACATCCATTTGGTCACTGGAACCTTTCTAAGAGACAAGTCATCTCCCTCCCAGTTTTCAAAACACACTTGAAACTGTCTTCACCTGTGATTATACTTTTATCTGACATGACACCACAGAGTCACAAGAACAGTCTTGCCCTCCCTCCTTTGTTCCTTCTTTCCCCAGTGCTCACAATGTCACGTAGTAAACTGGGTCTGGAAACAAACCTGGCTGAAACACGACCTTCACAGGTCAATGGCCGTATGAATGTCAGGACGGGTACACAGTAACATCTGCCCCTTATCATGAAGTTCACATCGGGTTAAAACAACTGTGGTACTGCAACTTTATGATCTAATAACACAATTTAGTCTTCATGATCAGTGTAAATTGATATCTTTCTAACATAAAAATGTGGGTCTGGGTGATCCCCTCTCCAAATTGCTATCATCCTTAGATCAGTATTACTGCAAGTCAACACTGTGCTGATCCAGCTGAAAATCAACCATAAAACCAAAAATGATCCCAGCTGAACCAGCAAACAAAACTGACAAAGTGCCACCGCCCACAACAAAAGTGAGGAAACAGGAGTGAGATCCCCTTTTCAGTAGTAAGAGTCTTACATCATCTTCAGATAGTTGTGGAACTGCACCGTGGCTGTGCACGCCTAACTGGTGCGGCACGCAGCAAGGGAACAAACCAAAACACCAACTCACTGATTGTTACAGCCATTAATCTTTTCTATGGGACCTAATCCACCCTGGTTGATAACTGAAATTAAAATTTATTTATAATAATGCTAGAGATAGCCTTCTTAAGTCTTCCAGTAGGATCTGTCTTCCTGCTATCATCATCTTTACCACTCTTCACATAGCCAAAATGTTTTAATTTAAAGTAAACCACTGAGGCTTCATGTGCAGGAGCCCAAGCGGTGAAAGTACTTTCAGAAGTGTGCATACACAATAATCAGCTAGCCAGACATTCAAAACACAAATCATGCAGATCTTTTCAATGCCTAGGAGATACTGTTAAAAAGATAACAACAATCACACCTGCATGAAAAAATATTTAAGCTTACAAATTCAAGTAACTTTTGTCTGCCCTGACATCACTTGTAGAAAGAAAACAAAAAAACCAACCAAACACCACCATACTGTGAGGTAGTCACAGGCAATTAACATGAAACACATACCAGGTCTATACAAGTATAAATAACCTCAGGATTATCAGGAAGAACAAAATATTTTGTGTCATCTGCATAAAGCATAAATAGCCCAATTGATACTCTGATAACACTTTTTTTACCAGATGAAAAATACAATTAATTTCTTCATATGGTTGCTACAGTACTATCGGCATTATCAAACTTCACCAGGAAACCCTAAATCAAGCATACTGCAAACACACGGAAGAGCACCAGAGAACTGTAAATTCATTGTCCCTCCCATGAAAAAAAAAAAAAAAAGTACTGCAAGAATCCCAACAGCTACCTCTTCCCCCTTGAAAGAATCATTCTTTTGAATCTTCAGCTATTACTTCCAAGTTAGGAATCACCTCCTACATTCCTCCACACAAAACATAAAGATAACAACTCTACCCTGATGTTGCACATGGTGAGACCAACTCTATAATTTACCGTTTCATAAAAGATCTGGAAATCTGAAAGCCCTACCTAACTGCCCAAAGAGTTTAGTGAATGAAGCTATCATACAGGACTCAAATAAAATACAGAGGTTATAAATCTTTAAAACACGGTAATTGTGTTGTGCACCATAAATATTGTACAGCCATCTAAACCTGTATAAAAAAATTCTGAGATAATCACTGCTCACCATGAAATGAAAAGGAAGGATAACGGACAAAAATGGAGCAAGAAAGAATTAAATGAAAATGAAAGCATAACATCTGATGCTTCAGTGAAACCCTTGGGAACCTCTGCTCCCAAGAATCATCTCGGATGATGATTTTACATAGTTAGGTCTTCATGCTCTAGACATAAATACAGCTAATTTCACATACACAATGATGGATCTTTCTACTGGACTAACACTGACTGACTAGAAGTTCAGGAACTAGGTCTCAAATGAAATCCAGAAATGTCAGAACTAGAAAAAATAACTTGCACATAAATGGAGAAAACACTATTATGTGAAAGAAATGAGGATTTTTATTTTTCTCCTAACTCTCTCAGCCAGGTTATAACATGGATTCTATAAACAATAAATTTGAAATATTTGATTGCATGAGTTTTGCTGGTATGCTTGTGCAATGAGTGTAAATAAACTCCAATCTGTATTCAGTCTGTTTGTGAAAGACCCGAGGGATCACAGGTCTTACCGTACTATTAGGCAAGGAAATTTCCCCTCTGTTCACTAATAACTTCTCAAGATTTGACAATACATTACAAAGAACTTTTGATTTGGTGAATTAAAAACTACAAATCAGGGACCTCAAGTCATGATCAGGGCACTCGTTCAGTGGAGACATTTTTAAGATAATCAGCAGGGTCACTCAGAGAGGAGACCTAAATGAGCAACTTACCCATCTCACATGGGAGTCCTAGACTAAAAAGTTTGGTTTTCTCTCCGTATTAACAATATCTGCTGGAACAGAAGTAAACAGCATGTACAGAAAGTTTAAAAGCAAACTACTGAAACAACTTTGGTGACAAGGGCACTACCTAACCCTCTGGAAACAGGCTAAGCTACACCCCTGACATTGAGCAGCTGACCGCAGGTCCTGTTCGAAGTCAAAGACACTTCTCTTGCAACCAAGTAAACTTCTAAAACTTCTCTGTTTTAAACACTGAAAGTTAACAGTAGGCTCTGACCTATCTTTGAATATACAAGACACAAGCCAGAAGACCATAAATAGAGTCCTTAACTACATGTACTAACTTGCAAATCCATAGCTGTGGGCAGGGGAATATTAAATGTCTGCAGATGTAATAGATTTTGAAACACCTACTCATATAAACTGGTGAGGAAAGGAGGAGTTCTGCACACTTGGATGCACAAGTGCTCTTCAGCAAAAAGAAACTATACCAAAGGCGAAAGAGGTCTTCAGATTTTCAGTACTGGGCTCTCTTTGATATGTGCTGTACTTCTACCACAAGCCTAGCCAGACTTTCACAAAAAAAAAAAAAAAAAACAAAAACAAACCCAACCAAAAAAATCCCCCACCAACCAACCAACGAAACAAAACAACAAACCAAACCAACCAACAAGCTAGTGCTGCACTACATGAAAAGCAACACTAAAAAGCTGTGACCTTATCAGTGAACTAGTCTGAACATTAGAAACTCTGGTTTAGTTTTCTGTAACATTGCAAGATCCTTCAACGTGGCTCCAGATCACCCAGGCCCTGCCGCAGGGGCGGTGCGCTGCCTAACCCGTGCCGGCCCCCGGGCACCTCCATCCCCTAGCACAGCTCTGCAGGACGCAGCGCACCCCACCCGCCAAGGGAGCCCGGCCGGCACCCCGGGGGGAGGCTGGCGAAGGGTCCCCCCGCAGAGCGCTTCAGTGCCGCTGCCATGGCAGCCACAGGCAGGACGGCGAGAGCTGGGCCTAAGCATGACCGAGGAGGCCGCAACCTGACCCGAGCGGGCCAGGCAGCGGCAGGGCCAGGACCGAGGGGCACCGCGGGCCGCGGCGAGGCGAGCGACCGGGGGAAGGTCACGCAGCGTCAGCCCGGCTCGGCCGCCCCCGGCAGGGCGGCCTGAACCACAGGCGGCCGTTGGCCCCAAGTGACCCCAGCGCCGAGGCCCGGGCAGCGGCCCGGACCGGTGCTGCCGCGGCAAGAAGGCGCTGTAAGGAGCCCGCCCGGTGCCTCACGGCTCCGACCCTCTTACCTGAGCACTGCTCGGGCAGAGAGGCTGAACAGCCGGGCCGCCCTCACGGCAGCGGTGGCGCTACCGCAGCCCGGCCTCATCCCGGCTGCCGGCGAGGCGGAGAAGAGCCAGAGGCGGGAGGACGCGGTGGCGGCGGCCCGGAAGAGCCAGGCCGGCCCCAGGGCAGCCATGGCGGCGGCGGCGGCGGCGACAACACGGGAGCGCGGTACCTCCGCACCGGCACCGGGGGCAAAGTTCCACAGCTTACGCCTCTGCGGCTGCTTAGCTCGCGCCCCGCCCCCCTCTGACGGTAGTGAGTGGGGACCGCGCGACGGGAAGAGCGGAGTTACGCAAAGTGCGCGGCGAGGCGCTGCGCTGAGGGGAGGGGCCGGGCCTTACGGAAAAGGTGGAGGGCGGTGCTGGCTGGGGTGCTGCTGTCGTCTCCTCTTCAGATTCTCTCTTGCTCCCCAGGCACTTAGTAGACTGGGGAAAGCGCTCTGCTTCCCACATCCACTCTCTAGCCCTACTCTTCCCGGGAAGGTGGTCCCGTGGAGCCCGATAACGTCCTGCGCCCCTGCCCGGCTGGGTCTGTGAGACATTTCTTGTCACAGCCCGGGCCAAGGTGAGGGCTCGGCGCGGCCCGGGCCCCGGCGGGGTCCACGACACCCTGGGGAGGTGTCATCCAAGACTTCATTGCTACATCCCAAATGTCCCTTTAGGAGGCCTGGCCTGTGAGGGTTTTGGCTTTTCGGCTCCAGGCAGGGCAAGAAGCATGGTCCTAGGGCAGTGGAGCTGGCAGCACGTGCTGGGCTATGCAGGCAGGACCAGCGAGAAATTCCCAGTTCCTTCTTTCTGTTTCTCAGGACCAATGAGAAATTGCCCCTTTCTGTTTCTTACGAGGAGAAGATCAGCTTCTACAACCCAGGCAAAGAGACCAGAATGCTCTCAGAGGTTTGAACAGGAGGTGAGCATTCATGGTGAATGGCTCAAGTACCAGTACCTGCAATAGGAAATTTGAGATTTACTGAGCAGTTGCAGGCTGCACAAGTAGACTTAATTTGTCTCTCTGCAATCAGTGTACATATTGCTCTTTAAGTTCGATTAGATGGTTATGTAAATCCCCCCCCTCACTCTACCGCACCCAGGCTAGAGAGTGCTGAGTGAATGAGGAGGAAATGGAGCATTTACTTTGAAATAATTCAGTCAAACAGGAGTGGAAATAAGTGGAGAAAAGGAGGAAGTGTGATGTACTTCCGACGTGCTTCAGGTAGCTAAGATTATCCCTGATGCCTTATGATTTTAGGAGTGTGGTTTTGTTGCATCAAAGTAAGATCAAAAAGGGCGATAACATTATGCTATAAAACTGGACTAGTTTCTTTAAGGTTGTGGTCGCAATGTCAATAACTTCCAAACTGTTTGGCCATAAACCAAGTGACTTGAATGTGCCATTTTTCTCTGCTTCAGGCTTATAGCTCCTACCCTCTTAAATTAGTTGATAGAGGGATTCCTTTTACCTGTCAGAGATCTGGCCAAGGCAAGATTTTACAGAGTCTAGATTTTGTTTTCTTGCTGATATTAACCACACTGGAAAACAGTCCCAAAATTTCACTTTTGGAAGGGTAGAATGACTAATTATTTAGTAATTTTCAAATAATTTATTTTATTAGTTTAATTGTTAGTATAGGATTATTTATGTTGATTTGTCCTTGGCAAGTGTTGCCCATGAGTTTAAATAGTTTTTGTTCTTTGTGATGTTCACCTATCATGTGTTGTACCCCCGCCCATCCTTTTATTTCAGCCTGTCCTGTTACTAGTCTCCTTTCATGAGACAAGAAACTCTTACTATTCTCCTGATTATCCCACTGAGCCATTTGTGCATGTTAGTCTGAATTCACCTTTCTTAAACATGGGTGACTAGTTAGTGCATTCACTTCAGGTCTTGTACAGTGTCTGTAATAGAAATGTGTGGCCCTCATGCATCTTAGGATTGTATTTGATTTTTACTTTTTTTTTTTTTCATGTACAAATGAAATTAGTAGCCTCAAATCATTTTGTGATCATTTAATACAACACAGATATCCCTCACTGCATCTCATTAATGAAGCCATCATTAACAGCAAGAGTTCTTGGTTCTCCCAAACGGAGCACACTAAGCTCTTTGAACTTTGCTTTGATCTACTTTCATGTCGGATTTTCATTCATATCCCATTTTAATCATAGAATGAAAAACTGTAATGAAGAGGGCCATTTCCATTAACCAACTTTACGCCAGTGCTGAACATGTTCCATAGCTCTGTTCCAGCCCTCAGGCAGCCTGAGCAGAAGTTACCCCCTTGCAGAAGTTTAGTGGGCAGAGTCCAAGGTCAGTTCCTTCACTGCTAAGAGCAGTTGCGTAAAAAGCTAGTATCAAGGCCTGCCTCTCCTGTCCTTGCCCTTGAGAGCCCCTTTCAGTTTGAGGCTTTGCACTGCTAGCTCTTTTTGCACTGTCTCGCATCTCTGTCAGTCTGGCCCTGATTCGGACTTGCTGGCTTGCCATCCTCACTTGGCCTCGGACCTGCCTTATCAGTGCGGCCATGCTGAGCAACCACTGGACTCTGTCTGACCCTGACCACTGTCTTTCAACCCGGTCTTGACTCTGGCTCGCTGCTCTGTGTCCTGTCTCCTTGTTGGTGAGGTGAATGCTTTCACCCACCTTGGTATTGCGCTTAACTCTTGGCACATCTTTCACTCCAGAGCATCCAACTCTTGCTGCTCCCTGACACCCCTCCACCCCCAAACACAAAACCCTCATAATTCCCTTAGAATTTCTATATAATTTACACTTTTGGGTGGGCAAGCTTTAAGAAAACAATAGAGCAAATTAGATCAGGGGGCCTTGATGAAATAAGTAGCAGAGTGAAATAAAAGAGAGAAAAATTTACAACCAGTGTTTACCTAACATCTCTGTCAATCTCACCTTGGTGGTGTGCAAGTTTCTGTTGCTTGTCTCCATGGCATGTTCATTCTAATGGCAAACACTCTGCAAGAGGTGCTTCGTCTTTCCTATGTATTTGTCTAAGTTCTTGCACATTGAGGAACAGATGTAATACAAGCTTTTTTGAAAACGATGTCTTCCAATTTTTTATTATTTTTTAAGTTTGTATTTATAGGAGGCAAACAAACCACTAGGTGGCAAACAATTTCAGCAATATAATACACAGGTATTCACAGAATCTTCTGGCCTCAGCTTCATCACTGAGGCCATGAAGTGTAGTCCCATGGCAATTTATAGAAGTCTGAGGTGAAGCTGATATGGTTTTTCTCCTCCCTGCCTCTCCCTCCCTTTTGCAGTCCTACTGTTCATGAGCCAGGTGTGGGGTGGATTCCTAGAGGTGATCTACACAAAAACTAACCTAGGAAAAAAAAAAAAGAAAAAGGAGAGAAAAAAAAAGAAAAAGATAAAGAAGAAAGTATGCGTTTTCTAGCTATTTCAGTTCCATAAACCGCCCCACAGACCCCTTCTGCAAAACAAGATGTATTCTGGGAAAACAGCAGTCCCAGCTTGGACTGTTTTATGCTGCTGAGAAAAAATGCCACATATTCTTCTATTTGACACAAAATTCCAATGTTCAGGATGATAAAAACATTACATCTGTATACCAATGATCAGCAGATAATTTCTCTAAGTTATTATAGATGATATCTCTCTTGAGTCATGGTTTTCTATCTACAAGAGATGTGGCATGAATGCATATTTACAAAATGCAAATCCAGCTGTTTTAAAGATATTTTTTAAAATAACAGTCCACCATTTGTTTGATTACTTCATCGGACTTCTGTATAGGATTAGCTTTTCTGGTCATTATCAGAGTTCCGTGTGAATGTGTGTTTTAACTTGGATTTTCTTGGAAGCAAAATTGTGTCAAAAAATATTCCTTTTGGTTTAAATACTCAAGGAGGTCAAGAGAAAAGAAAGGATCCATGGTCCATATGGAGCTTTCCTTTTGTGATTGCCTCCTGTTAACTGGTACAGGAGCAGAACCACGTCATCCAAAGTTTCTTCCCTAAGGTACCATGATTTGCACTATCTTAGGATTCCCCTCCCTGGTTTTTTGGCATGACTCTTTCAGTTCAGTCCTCCGGCTACAGTTTCTCTTTGATTATAAGAATGCAACTAAGCCAACACAAAAAAAGAGACAGGAGATCAGCAGGACACATTATTTCATCTTGGCAGCCTTCATGTGACTGGGGGAGAAGTGTTCATGTGGGCTGCTGGCACAGAACATTTTCTCCATGTTTGTTCCTCCAAACTATGCCGTGTCTTCCACTTGATTTTTCCAATTCTGAGACCGTGTAAATGACCAAGGTCTTTCTCTCCACCTGCCCCGACAGTTCAGTAACACAGACCTTGTACTAATTTTAAGCAATCAAACTTAAATAAAATGTAGTTATTAATCATAGGAAGATTCAGTCAGAAACCTGTGGAGATTCAGCCTGTAATTGAGCAAGTGGGGGACACAGGCTGGGAATTTTGTTGTTACCTTCAGCCCCGGGGGCATAGGACTTGGGAGCGGTGAAGTCTGAAGCAACCCATGCTTCAAAGAAGGCAGGAATGTGAAGGAGAGGTCATCGACCACTGAAGGATTTGATTAATGGATAGGTAAAATGCTTATGGAGTGGCTGTTGTTATTGTTGGAATTAAAGTTGTTTGTAAGCCCTTCTGTAAAAGGCAGGTAATCAGAGTACCATCAAAGTGTGTGTGTAGCTGCCAACTGATTCTGCAGCTCAAAGGAGATATGAGAACTTTGGCACTTCATTGGTGAGGATCCGGTAACTGTGGTGCAGCAGGGCAGGAGGGTTTTGTTTGCAATTGCTTTGTCTTTGCTTGTTTCACTATAGCACCTGAAATCCAGTGGGAAACAGCTGAAAATGGTTGGAGTTCTGTCATTCAAAGAGGTGGAGCTTGGAAATAAGCCAGAGCGTGGTGTTCTCCACTCAGAGAGGAAAGCTGAGGAGGTGGGTCTTTTGTATAACAGGAAGGTGAATTACTCCCATGAAATTCTGCTAACCTGTAAAGAATTCATTGCTTCAAAGCCATAGTTCTGTCATACATAAGAGACTTTGAAATCTGTGAGAATTTGCATCTCTGAGAAGGGGATTTTAAAGTTAGTTGTCTGAAAGCCTTGTTGCTCTTTAATAGAAAGATGTCTCAGCTTTTTCCACAGGAAAACTTTTCTTACTCTCCTGAATTTCTGAAATTCTTCTACTTCATGTTATACATAACATTTTAGAGCAACAGCTCCTTCCTATGACAAGTTGAGAAAGTCTGTGGGCAGTTTAATGTGGAATTCTTAAAACAAAGCAGAATTTATTACTGTTGAGTTAGACTCAGATTTCCATTATGAATATTTGTCTCCATCAACAGGGGATCTTAAAGTGTGTTCCAAGTACAGCTGTACAATGTCATGAAAGGGAAATCCACTGCAGGCTGTTAAATATAAAACTACCATGTCAGGCTCATGTCTGAAGTGCTTCATCTGCAAGTTGTTGAAATACGGGAAGGTATTCTGGGGAAGTCAATGCTTGCACCATTCCCACATTCTTTCCCAAGTGTAGACTTTCACAGTTGATGGCGACAAAATACTGGGCTTCAAGGACCTTTGGTCTAATATGAAATGGACTTTTCTTTGGTCTAACTCCTTCTTAATTTGCATGTATATAATAATACCCTGAAGCTGAAGTTGTGGAGCTCTTACTGGAAGACAGGAGTTGAGGACTGAAATCCACCACACCTTCCCTAGTGAATTTGGGCTGCGGCAATCTTTTGCACTATGACCAGTGTCCTAACTCCTGATCATGACAGTAATTAGAGTCTCCAATTAAACAAAAAAGCCATCTTCTGACTACACAAGATTCATGTTTACAATGAATTCCAGCCTGATATCCACTCCAATTGCCTACTGGTGCACACTTTTCTGGATAATGCTGTTACAAATGATCAGCAGCACATTTTTACTCTCTTCCCAGAAGCCTTTACAGTTGTTCTGTCAGGATGCATGCAGCAAAGCGTATGCAAAATCTCTCCATTAAGCAAGGATGTTGATTGCTGTAGATGCTGCAAGTCCCACTGTCCTGTCAGTAGCACGTGGAGCGAGTGATGTATGAGTTCCTGCATGCTGGTCTTTGCTGCCCTTGAAAAATACACCTTCGTATAGCCAGCTAGGAAGGAATGCGTTTACTTTTAGTGGTAGCCCATTGGCTTGTAATGAGAAGCAGCTCAGTTACACATGAGAAAGGCTTTAGTAGAAGATTCTTAGAGAAAGTGCGATGCACGAAGGTAGTGTACCGAGGCACGGGGGGTGTGTGCCCACCAGGAGGCGTAGCAAGGTCCATCTTGGTCACAGCCCTGAACGCACTGCGGGTACAGGCAGCAAAGGGAGGCAAAAGTATTCATCAGGCTTTTACATGTGGAAATAACAAATGGAGAAATGTATTGAAAAAAAAATTAAAATATGGCGAACTGTCAAGAAGCTGAAGCAATAAAATGTGCGTATGTCAAAATGTTATCTGGTCAAAGGCTATCGTTTCAAATAAACTTTGTTGCTGTCATTCGCAGTCATTGGAAGTCATGATTGATTGGACTGAAAATAAAAATGCTAAACAGTTTATACAGCAATACTAGGGCTCAGTTTCTTAAGGTATACATCAGCAATTGTTTAAGAAGCCAAATTAGATGCATCCACATACATGTGGAGAAGGACAAAGCTCCGATGCTTCAAACATTTATGCCTGTGGATGATCATATCTGTTATATCTAAAAAATATAAAAGATATTACAAAACCGGCCAGAGACTTACCAACAAGAACTTGCACATCTGGGACTCCATGGGAATTCAGGCTGTAATAAGCTTATCAGTTATGCTTCTTGTCCAACAATGTAACTGGAGTTGGAAACAATGATCCTTCTCCCTAACACCCCGGGAGCATGATATATCACATCAAGTATGTGAACAGTACTGTTTTCAAAGCTGCTAAATTTTCTAATTTTAAAGTATTGTAATGAAAGCCTTCTATTCTGTCATTTCAAAATCAGGTAATCAGCTAGAAATGTAAAATCGAAAGCCAAACAAACAAAAAGTTCTCTCTCAGGCTTGAAGAGAATCCTGACTATAAGAGCACAGAAAGGAAATAAAGAGAACTTCAAACTATTATTAAGACCTCATGAATTGGAGGGGTTTTTGTGGGTTTTGTTTGTTTGGTTTGGTTTTGGTGGGGTTTTTTTTGTTTGTATTTTTTTGTTGTTGGGTGTTTGTTTGTTTGGTTTTTTTGTTGGTTTGTGGTTTTTTTTCTTTTCTAATGCTAGTCTCGTGACTTTCTGGGAACTAATTTATTGAAAGCCTTGGTTTGGCAATTCTGTGCTTGGCTAGCTTGGGATTGACCCAAGTCCCCTTTTTTCTTGGCAGCACTTAAAACAGTTGTGATGTAGTTCATAATCCAAGATTGCTGTGTGCAGTCAAGAACTCTTAACCATGGGAAATGAAGAAAGTGACCCAAAGCCATGGGGCCTGGCTGACGGTGCAGGCTGTGGGGCGAGGGTAAGAAGCCAAGGGCCTGCTCTGCTTCTCTGGGACCAGCTTCTGTGTGAGTTTAGTGCAGCTGACACACTCTGACTGGTGTAGAAAATTCTGGTTTAGTTTTAAATCGTGCTGGTTTAGCTGGCAATAATCCAACTGCTGAAAACTCAGTTGCGTAGAGAGAACTCAGCCGATATTTCCAGTTCTTCAGCATTTGCACGAGCTCCTGCTGCACAGCAAACAGACACAGTGTGCAGTCATCTCCTGCAGCAGGTCACGTCCTGCTGGAACAGTGCAGCAGCAGCCCCAGGCATTTTCGTGACCATTCAGCAATCTCAGCGGTAAGGCAGCAATAAAACAATGCCTCCAATGTATTGCACTGGCGTTGCCCATCGGCTCTTGTTTCAAGGCCGAGTGCTCTGCTGGCACATATAGATCATACAGTAGGTTTCTCCTGCACTGCTCCTAGGACTGTTAGCCAAGCTGCTGGCACAAGGTTGGAGTTTGTAACCCACAGCAGTACCACTGTCGTTCCAAACTGCTGAGGTAGCGCTCTACCCCATTACGTTTTTATTCACTTCTGTTTTCTATATAGAAACAAGGCTAATGGAATCATGCAGCTCTCAGGTCTTAAAACAGGCCAAATTCTTTGTTTTAAACTGTCACAGCTGTCAAGTTAGCAGAGTCCTGCCGCATTACACCAGTGCAGAGCTGGGCAGACCCTCATGATAGAGAGGGCTGTGCAAAGACGAGTACATGTCTTGCCCCAGTGTTTATGCCCTGTGTGATTAAGCATGATACTTCTCTTAGTAATCTTTAAAGCAAATGTCTTTTAAAACTTCCTTGTAGCATCCTGGTCTCGCTGACTTGCCCACAGTTGGGATTTCAGGACCGATGTTTGTTGCACTTGACAGCCTTTTTCTGTAGACTGATGTCTTACTAAGATGGAAGAAACTTGAACTATTCAGTTATATAATGGAGAAGCAAATGCTTTTCCAGAAATTACTATTTGTTTATCAAGGGAGGGTGGGGGTGGAGGGGCTGTTTCCTGAGCCACCATTGTTGCAGTCATTGCAGACCTGCCTGTGTCTTTGCCATTTGCTAGCTGGAACATCCAATTAATTAGTCTGAACTTGTTTCCTTTTGTATCTACCCATCCTGGGTTAATAGTTCAGAGGGTGTTTATGAAAGACTGAAGTTCCTGGCACTGCAAACATGAATAGTCTTGTTCAAAAGACTAGTCTCATTGCATGAAAGACCAAGATGTCATCATACAACAGCTAAAGCAAAAATACTCGGATTTTTACATCTATATTCTTAAACACTGAATTTTTACTGAAGTAAAAATACTTCAATTCAAACACAAGGTCACAGAGTTCCATGCTTTTATTTGAGTGTATTATATTTTACTAGAAGTACAACAGAAGTTATAACAGCATACCTCTCTACACCAAAGCCCATCCCTCACGCAGATGTCAGCCTCTCAAGCAGCCCGTGCAACACCTGCAGAAACGCTTATGGGCAGCCCACGGGCATCTTGTCTCTATACTGATGCAGTGTAGTGCCCAAAACTGAGCTGTGCTTACCGCAAACCCACCTCTGAGGTGTGCTTGCTTGCTCTCAGATCCTCGTGCTCTAGCAGGTAGCTTGATGTTGCACAGCTGGGTTTATGCCTCCCAGAGTGCATCTATTCTAGAGGAAGTGTGGAGCATCCCCCAACAGGCAGCTGAGATACACCAAATACAAAACCAGAATTACCCACATCCTTCTCTGCAGTATCAATGTCTGAAGTGCATCTTCCTCTGCTTCAGAAGGAAAAAAAAAAAAGTCTGGGGGAAATCTTGTGTTCTCTTCCCAGATTTTTGCTAGAGCTCTGACATCTTGTGTAAAGAAATATAATGGTCCTGGCTTAATTGAGGGTAAACAGTATCTTGTACTCCACCTTGGATGGATGATCTTGATTTGCTAGATTATCATTCTTGTCCCACAGGTTTGTTAGTGGCTTTCCCCCTGTACAGGAAAAATACCAATCCAGTGATTTAGATTTCACTGAATCTGGAAAAATGTAAATCATCAGTTTGGCAGACCAAACTGCATATGAGCAAGTCTTTGACTAAAATGATCAGGACTACTAATGAGGCACATAGATCTTGTGAGCCTAACTTTACTCTGTGTTTTAACTAACTATAATAGAAGGTAGTGAGCCTTTGAGTAATAGATTATGTTAGGTACTACACAAATATTATTGTAACTGATTTCTGAATATATTAAGATACAGATTAGCAGGCTGAATATCTTAAACTGATGAAGAAAACTGCTCGCAATTAAAAGTCCCTTCCAGGGATTTTGAAAATGTGATGAGAAGCAAATGACATCTGGTTATACTAACATCTTGGGGAAGGCCTGAACATTCTATATAGTGTTGTTCTGAAGGCTCTAGTCTTGATGGAGAAATTTCAGCAGCAGTTCTTATGTGACAATATGAAGTGAGCCCAGAATAGGTCTACATCTCAGTGCAGGTGACAATGCAGCTGCTGGTTTTACTCACAATATCTGGATTAAAAGCTCTTATGTGGACTTTGAGCCTATCTTCATTTTTCTGGTAAACCCACTCTAAAAATACATCTTCTCTTGCTGTATTTTCCAGGATGTGGTGTTGCAGTGTTATCACGAAACTGCTAATGAAAAAGACACGTAAGCAAAAATGTTGTATTCTGCTCTGCTCCCATTAGCAGTAATAGTGTGACTACGCTGCTATTGAAAAATAAGCAGGTTACAGTAAAAGCTGGGTTCTCTTCTTCCATACAGAGTTGCATAGTAGGACTGCTGCTATCAGATTTTATATATGTGGGAGAATATAAAAACGAGCCCTTGCAAATACAGTGAACTTCAAAGAATCTTGGATGGAACCATGACAGGCCTGTCTCCATGGGGAATGCTATCGCTTTCGAGGATCTTAATAGTTGGTGACTGCATTTTAAGTTAGAAATTTTAATTGCTAAGCAGAACTATAAACAGGAATCTAACCCACCATTTTCATGGTCTATTGCATTTGTGAACAGGATTTTCTGAGCCCCAATAGTTGTACAGTAATACCTGAAATTGGTCTCTGCATAAATGAATTTCCCAAAAGCCTAAATTGCTTAGAACTGGCTTCCTACGGTAATCAAGGATTTTCTGAACAGTTGTGTAACACGTATTTCGTACATTCTCTTAAAGGGAACAAACTAAGAATTAACCTTTTGGAAAGAGGGAGTTTGGAGCAATGACTTGCTTTTCAGTAGTCTCTTTGAAACTTTGCTTTACAGAATTAAACCTTAGAGATTCCTTCCCCTGTTTTTCCTCAAGGCATGTAAAATTTGATCACTGACATGCTCTCTCTGTGGGCTAAACCTAGTTTTATTTCTAAGAAAATGTTGAGCTCACTGGAGCACACAACTTGCCATGCTGCATTATGTTCATTGAGCCCAGTTGTGTATCTCTGACTGTTGTCAATTCCCAAGGCTGCAGAGAAGTTGCAAAATTAAAACAAATTCAAACATATTTTTGACAGAATTAGGGTGATGGAGACATCATCCTAACTACTAACTTGTTTAAACTTTCTGTTTCAAGTTGGTTTTTTGGGTTTTTCTTTTTTTTGGGGGTTGTTTTTTTTTTTTTTTTCTCTTAATACTTCTTATATAGTGATTCAGGAGAAGAGAATATTGCCATCCCTCTTAGACTCTTGCTGTATGTTTAGACTTCAGTAACATCCTGGAGCAGTGAGTTTCACAGTCTACTTTGCCCTTTAATAAAAAGATTAACACTTGGTTTCAAATATATGAGTTGTCAGCTACACAGTCCATCTCCTCTTGTACTACAAGACTAAGAAAGTGAAAGCTCACAAACCACATTCTCTATTCTATTTTTATGTTTGCAAGCCTTTTGCTAGATCTTGACCCAGAATTTCTAGGGAATGTTTACTAAAAAGCGACCTAAATAATATTGTACTTCCCATTTACAAACAGCTTAACAAAACAGAACAAGGAAAGGGAAGGGAAAGGAAAGGGAAGGGAAAGGAGAGGAGAGGAGAGGAGAGGAGAGGAGAGGAGAGGAGAGGAGAGGAGAGGAGAGGAGAGGAGAGGAGA
>JAAGNO010017551.1:0-10565 GCA_033439905.1 Ceryle rudis
TTTACAGAGTGGGAGTTCTTCCCTGGATCCTCATGTGTAGATCTTGAAGCCAGGATTCTTGTGCTTCCATCATCTTGATTTGGACTCTTTTTGTCCTTGGTTATTGGGTCTGGCGCCTTTCCGGGGCTCCGGGCGTGAGTTCCGAGAACACTTTCTCGGGAGCCCCGGTAGCGGCCTGTCCTAAGTAGGGCTGCTTCTGCACAGCGAGCGGGAGTGAGGCCGCGAGTGCCCTTGCGGGATAAAGGGGACCTTGCCGGGGGAACTTTTTAACACGGGGGCCTTGTGCCCGTCTAAGGAGGCGACAAAAAAACCCCATTCAGAACCCGGCAAAAAACTTCCAGCGGCCGATGGGCCCCACAAAGGACAGGGAAGGGATATGTCTAGAGATACAGTGGGTATCTCTTGCCAGCTGTTTCCAGGAGGGAGGAGCAGGCTCGAAAAGGGAGATAAATGTCCTTCAGACCTTTGTTCTGAGATAAACTTGTGTGTTCTGCTAGCACTTTCTATGAAGAATTTTGTACTTTCAGGGAGGTGTTTTGGGGAGACATCTGGGGCAAGGGTCATAGCTGTGCATGCTTTCCACTGCTTTTTCTAACCCGAGGCTCTTGTGGTCCTTTATAATGGGAAGCATCTACTTACACGTGTAGAGGAACTACAGTCATGAGAACAAAGTTAATTTCCTCAGGCTACACAGTTCATCAATGGGAGAGAAGCTGGAACTCACTTGCGGTTCTTTGAGTCTGCTGCTGCTTGCCTGTGTGGAATGGTCCTCTTCTCGTGTAATCCTGATGTTATGCAAGGCAATATTCCAATATTCTTCCTTCACTTGACTTCTCTGCTTTAAGACCTGTTGTCATCTGTTATTTGCTGTGCCTGTTACTTTTCTTTTTTTTTTTTTCTTTTTTTTTCTTTTTTTTTTTTTGGTGTGTGTGTGTCTATAGACCCTCTAAATAAAGCTCTGATCTTACAGAGGACAAGTCACTCATACTTGCTAGTATCTACAGATTTTTCTGGCGATGCAGTGAAGTACTACTGGCTTCTCCCAAAGCTTGCATTATTGGTAAAATTTAAATGTTAGAAAAAGCAGAGGGTACCCAGCATGCGATATAGCTTGTTCTTTTATCACTGGGCAACAGGAGGATGGTTTTGCTTACCTTTCTGTCCGCTTGCCGACAAGCAGGCATCTTTCAGTTGTCGCATTCTGCCAGAGGTGAAACCAATGGGCTCAACTTAGGTAGGTAGATTACATCTCTGAACAAGGGTGCCAAGGTGGTATAAAGAAATGGAATTTCTGACTGGAGGACAGCTGGTGACCTTAATAATATGCCTGGAAGTACAGCATGCAAACCTTAATATGTATGCTTCTGCTCTAGTTGGTCTTCGTAACTCGATAAATTCTTTGCTTTGCTGTGTCAGTGCTTGGATCACAACAGTACTGGACACTGGGAGATGTTGTTCTGCCACTTAACTGACAAAAGTAAGTTCTTCAGTGAAGTGCTCTGGTCATGGTATGAGTTCACGTGGTTCAGGGAGTTTGTACATATGAGCAATTTAACTTTGGGACTACTGATTTCTAATGCTTTCCTTTTGGAGACCATAGTGATCACAGATGTCTTACTGTCAAAGAATGTCAGAGTCCTCTCTAGCCATGGACGATGTGCTCTTCCTTTAGACCTTTTCTTTCTGCTTTGTTGCAGCTGGCCCGGATTCAGACCGACAGCGTGGTTGAGGCGCTCCGTGAGCTATACCCCCACCTCCGCTTTGAAATCGGTAAGTTTTTTTGGAGCTGGCCTGGAGGAGGTGGCAGCAGGAGACGCTTATCTTTGTGTGCAAGAGGTGTGCATAGAGTGCTGTCACAAGGAGGAGAATTTGACCACGCTTATCTAAGTGTGCCATTTGAATTCAGTTAGGTTGTGTGGCTGAGCAACTGCTGCTGGTTTCTTCTAGGAGAGAAAGATAGATTTCATAAGCTCCTGATGATCGAAGCTCTGAGTGTGTAATTGAGATGGTATTATGCTATTCTGTTTGAGAACCTGATATTGCTCAGTTTGCAGACCACTGTGTGTTAGGGATGTTTTCCTGTCTGGGTCTTGAGGCATTCAGCAGGAATAATGGGAGCCTGGCCTCGCACTGAAGAGAGCTGCTGAGTACCTGTTCACTGGCGTTATGGAGAAAGACCATGGCAATTTCTGATGGGTCAGCTCTTCCCAAAACCTGCCCCCTTTCCTCTTGCTCTGTTTTTGAGGACAGTGAAGGAAGTCTCAATTTCACTTGAATTTAGTGCACTGTATTTCTACAAGTGAGCTGCTCTTCTGTTATATCGAGTCTATATCCTGGCAGCGACACGTGATGCTGTACTGCTTGTTACGCATTGCCTAATATTTCCAGTCTAGGCTCTGACCGAGCCTTACATTTAACCTGTGCTCTCTCTCTGAGCAGTTGCCATGTCAACGACAGGAGACAAGATCTTGGATACAGCTCTTTCCAAGGTACAGGACCTCTTCTTCCTCTACACAAAAAGGAATTCATTGAATCATTTAGGTTGGAAAAGACCTTTAAGATCGTTGGTTCTAACCACTAACTCTCCTCTACCGAGTCTACCACTAAGCCATATCCCCAAGCACTACATTTATATAGCTTTCAAATGCATCTGGAGTGGTGACTCAACCCCCTCCCTGGGCAGCCTGTTCCAATGCCTGACAACCCTTTCAGTGAATAAATTTTTCCTAATGTCCAGTTTAAACCTCCTCTGGTGCAGCTTGAGGCCATTCCCTCGTTCTATCAGTAGTTACTTTTGAGAAGAGACCCGGCACCTACCTCTCCACAATGTCCTTTCAGGTAGTTGTAGAGAGTGATAAGGCAATTGGTATTTGATGTAATCGAGTCGTATTTGCAGATGTTTCTTTTGTGATTTGTGTTCCTCCATTTATGTGTAGATTGGGGAGAAGAGCCTCTTCACCAAAGAGCTGGAAAATGCACTTGAAAGAAATGAGTAAGACCTCATTGTTCTCTCCTCCTTCTCTGGTATTCCTGGTGGTCTTTGGACATCTTTGGCTTCCTGCATAAGTGATCTAGTTTCCTACTGTTCTGGTACCTCTCTGGCTAAGAAAGAAGTCCTTTGATAAGTCACCATCTTTTTCATTTTTCTTTCCCCTCTATCCTGGGCTTAAGCCATATATTTTCAAGTGGAGTTGTATCGCTTGGTCTGTCCCAGCTAGTTTTTTTTTTTTTTTTTCTCCTGGGATTTGTGCATTACACATGCCTCTGAGAGCATGCAATCCTATATCATTCCTGCCTACAAGTACGTTCTTCTAATAAAACACTTTGTTAGGTACTGTTAACATATTGCATAACATATTTAGTGTTGTCATGTTAACATTTATTAACATATTTGCATGCTAATTATGCAGGAGGATTGGGCAAGTTGTGCTGCTTTCTTGGTAACTTCTTTCTACAGAAAAAATGGGTTCAGGCTCCTGCTGGAGCAGAAAGATTAGAGCTTTTTTTTTTTTGGTTTTGTCTTTTTTCTTTTTCAATATCCTTAAGATATCAGTGGTGCTTGTGCCCTCGATGAAGCAGGTTCAAACCCAGATAGAGTCTTCTGCATTTCTGACACGCAGGCACATGATACTCCATTTCCTGGTACTGTTGGTGCAAAAATACTCAAGCGTTTGCAATGATGTTTGTTTACTTCGTAACAAAGTAGATAGCTTTTACTTTGGCTAGTTATTCCTGTCAGTTTGAAGCATACCATATTGGATGATGAGTCCATGTGAACATCTCCAGCGTCTTTCCCTCATTTGACCCGACTGTTGTAATGTGTCTTGCACTGCTCTTGGGAGGAAGGTGTTGTCTAATTTTACAGGTGGGAAAAGAGAGACCAAGAATGGAAAAGTGTGTTTTCTGGAGTAATGCTAGGGCTCTATGGAATCCTGAAATTCCTGCCTCTTCTCCAATTAATTCCAAGAGTGGATTCACACCTTTCCGTAGATGAGCTGCAGGCCTCTAGTAGGTACCATGTGAGCTCAACCATCTGTTCAGTGATTACTATCCTCTAATTTTTAGAGTTGATCTTGTGGTTCACTCCTTGAAGGACCTGCCAACTTCTCTTCCTCCCGGCTTTACCATCGGTGCTGTCTGCAAGTAAGTGTGGATGTAAGGCTCGATTCTCTGAGGGACTTCATTTTATGGTGTTGGTACTGGTAGGAAAGCAAAGGCAGCTTAGGTTCTTTTAGGTGTTCAGAGTTTGCCCACCCTCTGATTAATCTCTGAATCAGTAGAAACACTAGAGCTGTCTTACTGTTCTGTAGCCAGTAGGTTTGCTGGAAATCCTTTACAGTGGTGATGGGGTATTTTGGAGGCAGAGGCAGTTCCTCTGGGGACTGATAGCAGAACTGATAAGATAAACAGCTTTCCACTAAATGATGTGTTAGCCATTCAGTGCTTGCATTATTTTACAGAAGGGAGAACCCCCTTGATGCTGTTGTCTTTCATCCCCAAAACTGTGGGAAAACACTGAGCCTCCTTCCTGAAAAGAGGTGAGTGGGGACACAAGAGGCAAGACAGGTGTAAAAAAGGAAGGGCAGAGTTGGATGATACTTCTCAGCAGCAAGTCAATGAGCTCCTTTTTTGTATTCTGTACTGGTTTTGGAACGCCTTCTGTGAGCTTTCCATAGACATTACACCGAACCCACTTGCTGAAAAGAGCAATGCTGTCTCATCAGAGTGCTGCACGCCCAGCGAGGGTGGTTCTCTCTAGCTGCCCTTGAGTTGCAGCATTTTAAGTTAGACCCTTTCTTATCACAGTATCCAGAGTGAATTTCTGCTTCTTTGTATTGTACTTACCGCAGGGGAGCACAGACATGCAGACAGTGTGTCCAGTGTGATATTGTAGGTTGTGTGGACCTGAACCGTGCTCTTGTTCTCACCCAGCCAGTTCTGATTTCTTAGTTCATTTTTTTTGGCGTCCCTTTCTTACAGCTCTGATGGAAGCACGAGCAGTTTCTCCATTTTTAATTACCTGCCTTTTTGTAGGGGTTATTCCATTTTTTTGTCTGAGATAGCCAAGTCAACTTATTCTGGATTAAGGTAACTAATGAGAAAGAGTTGTGTGTTGGGTGGTGGTTTGGTGTTTTTTTGTTTGATTGTTTGTTTTGCTTGTTTTATTTTGGGGCTTTTTTTTTGTTTGTTTCTCCATTAAAGTAAAAGAAACAAATCAGCTGCAACAGAATCGTAGGCTTGGGCTTCTGCACATCCGGGTAGCAGGAAAATTATGTCTGGTTTAGGTTCCAGGGTATCAAATGAATGATGTACATCTCTAGAAAGGAAATGTTTACTGCCCTGACTGGCAGTTTTCTGTCATTTCCAGGTATGCACTCTACTTATTCTCAAGATTCTACTCCAAGTGCCTTTCTATTATTGAGGAAGTACCTCCATTTTAGTAACTTCAATTGTTTGGCTATGTCTGGTTCAGTTTGTGTCAGCCAAGTCTTTTTTTTTTTCTTTCTTTTTTTTTCTTTTTTTTTCTGTGACAATTGTTTTTGCTTTTTTTTTTTTTTAAGAGGTTTTATCAGACCTTGGTGGTGACTTGGGGCTATCCTCCGGAAGCATCTCTTGTGAATCGGTTCCTTGGGAGTGGCTGGCCTGCATCTAGCTTCAGACAGGCTTTATGCTAAACCTCACAGAGTGGTTTTCTTTCTTCTAAGGAGATATAAATCATTAGCAGGTTCTGGATCTTCATTTCAGTTCACAACAACAACGACAAAAAATTGCTTTCCTGAAAGTTCTGATGTATCTTTGGTTAGTGGTGAGCATAGGACTTTTCTGGATTTCATTGATTTTGTTTTCCCCGCAGCGTGATTGGAACCAGTTCACTTCGGAGAGCAGCGCAGCTCAAAAAGAAGTTCCCTCAGTTAGAATTCAGGGATATTGTATCCTTTCCTGGCAAAATGTGGGAGCTTGATAAAGCTGCAAACAGGAAAATATAACTTAATACAAAATCTAGATATAAGTCTGATTTATACCACCTGAACTACAAGAAGAAACCGATTTCTCTAAAGCTGCCCTCCACTAACCTATTCTGAGAGGGCTGGATAGTGTGTCACAGCCCACATGGACCTCTACTTTCTCATGAGGCTGTAAAGAAGGGGATGGTATTAATCTAGCCGAGATTCAGGATGCAAATGAATTTTGCCTTACAGAATGTTTGGAAAATTGCGCGGTGGATGCAGGTGCCTACTGCGTGTTTGTCACAGCGGTGCGGCCAAATGCCAAATGGTTCCCATTCCCCTTGACAGGATCTGGACCCCTGTATCCTATGTGGGCTGCTGAACTTGTGGTAAAAGGCACCATTACTTCAATTCTAGTAACCCCGTCCTTTGCTATGCGAAAGGAGTTGCTGTTGGGTGTTGATAATGTACTTAAATGACATGCATATTTTTGGGGAGTCCATGCTTGAATTAAAATTCCATAATGCTCGGCAAAAATCTATTTAAAGAAAGACTCGTCTGTATTTAACACTTCTTTCAGGATGGTACTCTGATTCTCCTTTAGAGGCTGTCAGATTCTGTACATTCTGTAAACACACTCAAGGGAATGTTAAGTGTTTATAGAGACTGTTTGCCTGCTGTTTCTATGCTTGCTTAATCACCCCTATAGAGAGGGAATTTAAATACCCGCTTAAAGAAGCTAGATGAGAAGGAAGACTTCAGTGCCGTTATCCTGGCTGCTGCCGGGCTGAAGAGAATGGGCTGGGAGAATCGCATTGGCCAGGTGAGGAGCAGCAAAACAGAAAATTCCATTCTCTGCCGAAGCGTCAGCTTCCTGCCTTTCTGACCTTCCAGTTTTCCTGTCAAAGATGAGCGTGCCTTCTGCTAAATCCATTGCCATGTTAGCTCATGAATTGATGTGCTTTGGGGAAGATATTTTTTTTCTGCTTGGTTGGGTTTGTGGGGTATTTTGTTGTTGGTTGTTTGGGTGTGGGGTTTTTTTTTGTTGTTTTTGTTTGTTTTGTTTTGTTTGTTGTTGTCTTCAGGCAGAAATTTATACTTTTCAGCTTTCTGTGGTGCAAGTAGCAGTTTGTAGTCTGATCATCTCCCAGCAATGCAGCGTGACTAAGATTTTTCTGATTAGCTAATTCATGGAGTGTTACAGTCCAGGTGAAGGAAAGTGCATTATCTCACTATAGGAGTGAAAACACTGAGGCATGGGAAGAGGGTGGTAATATGCTTTATGTCAGTCACAAAATCAGTTGATGTTAGCAGCGGGCATAGAATTTGGCTCTCGGTTCCTACACCCTGAACAGTGCAACTTGAGTTAACTGTGATTTTGCTGTTTTCCAGCTCCTAGGCCCTGAAGATTGTCTGTATGCTGTTGGACAGGTACATTACAAGGCTTGTATCTGAAGCTGTAGCGCGTATTGAAAGATGGTGGCAGCGCGATACATCACTGCAGCTAAATGTGCCAAATATTTCTCGTGTGTCGGTTGCCAAAGCGCTACTCCCTCTATCTCTTTTTCTTGTCCGTTACGCTGATTTAAGCAGAGTTTGTGGAAAGAATGGTAGTTGGCTCTGCTCCTCAGCATAGTGTGGGCCAATTTCCACGAGCAATGGAAAACCAGTAATCGGTAAAGGTAACGTGTGGCACAGCTATGCTGGGGTGACACAACAGATGCGGAGCAGGGTCTGGCAGGATCAGTGCTGCGCTGTACTGGGATAATTGTGCAGAGCTGCCATGGTATCTTTGCCCTGTGACACACCCTCATTCCCCCTTATGCACGGAGTTCTAACTTGCAGAAACTCTTGTACTGGAGCACATTCTTAGTGCTCTTGCTTCTAGGCAGGCAAACCATTCCAGCCCGTGCTGGCTGTGTGGCAGAGCTACAGTGTTGCACAGGGAGTATCAAGCTTGCTAAACCCAAGCTGACTGTGCATTAGTGATTGTCAGCAATTGCCAGCAACAAATCTGCAAATACAGTCTGAAGTAGTGATTTTGATTATGTATTTGTCAGGTACTCTCCAGTTCCTTCTATTTTTAAAAAAAAATCTTTTTCCCTCCCTAGTCTCATGTCCAGTTTAGAAAAGAATTATTTCGTTGCTTGTAACTCATTCAGCACTTGATCTTTACCTTGAGAAGAGACTGAGAAGCTTGGATTTACCCAGGAAGAGATATTTGAGATGGGTGTTTCCATATATGCAGTTGTAACTGAGATAGGCTTTAGAATGGTTTGAGGTGACAGCATGATCTTGAACGCTTGGCTGAAGTAAGGTCTGATCTTCCCTTTACAGCAGCTCCTATAGGATGTCTCTGCCACAAGTGGATTGCTTTGTAATTAGTTTCTGTACATGTCTAAACATCACTCCCTTAGTGAAATGCCTCTGAGTTCTGTTTCGTGATTGATGCTGAGCGCGCACAGAGATGCATGGAGCTGAGGAATCATGATGATTGTTATGTTCTTCTTCTAGGGTGCCTTAGCAGTGGAAGTTCGTGCCAAAGACCAAGAGATACTGAATATGGTATCTGCCCTGCATGATGCAGATACTGTGTTATGCTGCATTGCCGAGAGAGCCTTTATGAAACGTTTGGTAGGTGTGGCATCCTCGCTTTTCTGCCTCCAGCAGCATTTGACTTGATGCCATAGTATGGGAAATCTGTTACGCTTTCCCAAAACTGCAAAGCAGAGCTTGCTTCTGAATCGACAGGGGCCTGAAAAGTGATAGGCCGGGTTGCGTGCAGCCTAAACTTGTCAGAGGCCTCTGCTTTGAATGTGTTGGGTAGGATCCTCAGCATCAGCTGCTTTCTGTTTTAGGAAGGTGGATGCAGTGTCCCGGTTGCCGTCAACACTATTCTGAAAGATGGGCAGGTGAGGAGTACTTAATATTTATTTATCTGGGATTATTTTGAAAATCGGTGGGTTTACACAGTGGAGTGTGATTAAGGTGGGGAAAAATAGAAAAAAGTTCAGCTTTTTCCTTGGGAAGTTGCATCTTCCCTAGCAAGGATTAATTTGCTTATATTTGTACCACTATTACTCCATCTGATCTCACTGCACTACAAAAGCTTTCCCCTCCAGACTCAGCTTCATATGTTGGGCTTTTTTTTTTAATTAAAAAAAAAAAAGGGGGGGGGAGGTAGTTGGCCTGTTTGTTTGTTAACATAGTGCTAATTGCTTCCATATTTCCAAGTTGTATTTGACAGGAGCAGTCTACAGTTTGGATGGATCCGATAGCCTGAGGGAGACTATGCAGACCAGTGTTAATTATCCCCAGCAGGTAGGCGAACCACAGCAGCTTCAAAATCCAAACCAAAGCTGAATGACAGAACTAGACCTCCTAAAATCTCTTTCTTTGTCTGGTTCCCTGGAAACTGTAACAGCACACTGTTCCTGGGGCCTCTAGGACCACAGATCTTGCCACATTTCAAACGTGGCGTAAACTATTCATTGCCAGCTCCTGCCTGCTGCCTGACCTTGAGGCGTTTGTATTTACAGAATGAAGATGGACCGAACGATGATGTGCAACATGTTGGCATCACGGCCAAGAATGTCCCCAGTCAGGCCCAGGAAGCTGCAGAGAACCTTGGTGTTGAACTAGCTAGTTTACTTCTGAGCAAGGGAGCCAAGCACATCCTTAGCGTGGCAAGGCAACTCAATGATGCCCGCTGATGGCGTGGTCAGCAGGATTGCTACGACACTAGCAAGTCTTTGCAGCTATGCTATTGTCCTCCTTTGGAGGAAGGGATGTATTTAAGTGTTCACACTGGTCTTACCTGATGTTTGGGTACAAGCCCTATAAATACTAAGGTAACTAACTTGAGTACTTCATGCTCTTCAGGGTTTCCATCCCACTCTGCATTTCTCTACATTGCAATGCGTCTCAAGTTTTTTCAACAATTTCTGTAGTTAGGAAGTTTAAAAAACAAACGGAACCATAAGTGTTCTATTCCATTTAGGAACAAGGCCCACATTGCAGCCTAAGGGACGGTACTGGAGTGCTGTGCTGATGGGAGTCATTATTTGGGCCTGTTCTCTCCTCAGAGTGCTGAAGAGGAAGATGGCCAAGGTCAGGTTTCTACTAACAGGTTCCTCATAGCAAAATAGCAGAGATGCCACGTTGATCGTAGGTCTTAGTTAAGAAAGAATCAAGGTTGCAGTTAAGTGGACAGTCTAATTTCCCTTGTCTGCTTGTCTACAAGGGTAGTCTGAGCCAAGTTGTTTATGCCAACGAGTCAATGGGGAGCTGCAGATGAAGCCCAAATCTGAGCTGTTGCACTTGCTGCAAGGTGCCATTCTCTTCAGTGGAGCTTGTGCCTCAGTGCCTTCCACAAACACTGAAATAGCATCTTAGGGGGGTCCCATTTTGGACGTGAAACATTGTTTATTCTCTATGCAATATCTACTGAACGTAGCAGACGATAAATACAGTTAAATTGTAAGTACCCCAGTGTTTAAAGTCTTTACAGAGCAGCTCTTTTGGAGCGGGCCGGCTTTTGCCACTTCAACTGGTAGCCCGCCCGCTGCGGAAGACAGTGCTGCCGGGCTCCGCCCCCAAGTACGACAGAGCCGCACC
>JAAGNO010017553.1:3966-38779 GCA_033439905.1 Ceryle rudis
TGGGACCTGTAAAGTCGAAGATACGGGAGATGTACACTAGTAAACACCTACACTTGTGTCATGTTTCAAGTATGAAGTGTATCCGGTGCTTGGAAATGTGAACGTCATGATGTGTAGAATGCAAAAATAAGTGTTTATTTTTGACTGTTCATAGTGCTAGAGCTATCCTCTGCTAGACAGTTCAGAAACTAGATTCCTAAAGGCGCAACTAAATCAAGTTTATTAGACTGGAGAAGAGCTGAAACGGAACTTGGTTTATAAAGCTTCATTGGAAGTGGAAATGACAACTAACGAGGCAGAAGGAACTTTTTGTTCTACAGTATAAAATACTGAAAGAATAAAGTTAAGCCTCAAAGGACACCTTCGGTTTGATAATTAACCTGTGGGAGCTGCAGTAAAATGTCATTCTTGAGGGGAAAAGGATACTCACTTTGCTCTGTCTGTGCCGTGTAGTCACTGGTATGTGTGCCGAGGAGTCTGGCCTTTATTTTGTTTTATGAATTACATTTGGGATTGTTGCTTGGTCGGGTCATGGGTTCTGGTTTTAGTTCTGGAATGTCACTCAAAACAGAACTGTGGGGTTGGCAGAGGGAGAATTACAGTGGTTATACTTTGGCTAGAGACGGTGGTGGTATAAAATGTCTCGTTTTTTAATCAAATAATAAATCCCAAATCTGTTTGATATTGCTCATCCCAGTTATTTTTCAATTTGTTGCCTGTAACTGCCATGCAGTCGTAACACGAGTTGAGTTTAAACAAGGCATGAAGGTGTTCCCCATTCTTTTGTTCTGAATCTCTGGAACTTGACATACCTCAGCGCCTATGTGAGCGGATACTTGAGCTCTTATACCTCATCTGGGAAGGTCACCACTGCAGAGATTCCTGCCTAAATGGTGACTACTCCTGCCTTATGCCTTTGTGTTTCCTTATTTCTGCTCTTTTTTTTTTTTTTTTCTCAAGTGTGAATAACCTGAGGCAAGGATGAGATATCTTGTTGTTGTTGTTGTTTGGTTTGTGTTGCAAAGACCCAACATAAGCAAACCTAGTCATGGACTGGAACCTCAAAATGCTGCCGTGAGACGCTGAAGAAGTGGCTATCCGTTTATTTTATAGCAGTTTGTTAAACAGATGGAAACCTGATGTAAATATTTTTTTCTTTTTCCATATTTTTGAAGGAACTAAGCTAAAGGTAGATTCATAACAAAGCATCACATTCGATATATTATGCATATTTACACCTTTGTTGACTGCCTCAGTTTAGTATAGACTTACGGAAATAATCTTCTTGCCTTTTCTCTTTTTTTTCCCCTTTTTTCCTTTAGAATTGCCAAAATGCTTTGGAATTCTTAAACGGTTCAAAAACTGAAGTCTCTGAGGATACAAAATCATAAGAACACAAGAAGCAGCAAGGAGGATTCAGTGCCAATGCAGCAACAAAAAAGACAGCCAGAGTTAGTGGAAGGAAATCTTCCTGTTTTTGTTTTTCCTACAGAACTTATATTTTATGCAGATGACCAGTCAACACACAAGCAGGTGTTGACTCTATATAACCCCTATGAGTTTGCCTTAAAATTCAAAGGTGGGTTTCTTAGGTTAAGTTCTATTTAAGGGTTAGTTCATCTTGAACAGTCCAATTACAATTCATGTAACAAATCTCATGTGTGACAAAAGCAAACTCGTGTCTTTATGTGTTTCTGTTGATGAGGTATTAATTCATGATTTGTTACCACTACTGTCCTTTTCATTGCAGTTCTTTGTACAACTCCAAATAAGTATGCGGTGGTTGATGCTACTGGTGCAGTGAAGCCTCAGTGCTGTGTTGATATGTAAGCAAAAGTTGTTGGGGTTTTTGTCGTTGTTGTTTTAGTTTGGGGTTTTTTTTTGTGTGTGGTTTGGGGTTTTTTGTTGTTGTTGTTTTCCTAATATATGACATTTGATTATCTTGATTTCTTTTATTATTTAGAAGGTAGTAAATGACAGCATGCACAGTATAAAGTAAGTTGTGTAAAGATGCCCTATTTTCCTACTCTCCTATATTCTTGTGGCCATCTGGTCTTTGCTATTCTTTCCCTCTAAGGCAGAGATATGACAATATTGGAGATATTTTCTCCTTTAATTTTGCCTTTAGGCATAAATAAAATGCTAGTATATGCATCCTGTAATATAGTTTGTAAACCAGCAGTGAGAGTAATATGAGCCTCCTCAGAGTGGTTTTTTTGTTTGTTAGAAGTAACAAGAAAAGCGAGACCCGCAGGGCTGGGATTTCTTTGTGAGAAATACTTGTTTGCAAAATGGCAAAATGAAGGTATATGCTGTTCTACCGAGCTATGTTTAGTAAAGGTACTTTTGCCTGCCTTTCACCATCCCTCTTGTTCTCAGATCTCTTTTAGCTCCCCTTTACTTGTTCCTCCTGTCGCATCCTAGCCCAATAAGAGAAAATAAGAAGGCCAGTTAAGCGACCACAGTAATGTGTAAGGTCGGTAGGCTGCTATAATTCAAAGTAGAGTAGGTATAAAAGCAAAAAGAGACTTAACTTTTTTCATCTTCCATTTGCCACACTATTCCTGTGTTGATGTACAGATACAGCTAAAGAAAGTTTGAAGTGCTTGAAAGAGCAGACTCGGCTTTCTGAATAGAAATTTGGAAACTGTAAAACACTTTCTGGAATCTCTGCCTAACAAATGGCCATAAAAAAAACCCCTCTGCTATAGAATGATCCATCCTTTGTCAGATTTTGGTTGGGGAATGGCTCTTTCCTGTAGACTGTTCTCCTTGGCTGTAATTTGGAAAATTCCAAGGACTCACCAAATAGAAAGGAAGTTTTAAAATGTGATACTAGAAAGTTTCGGTGGGCAGGGGCAACAAAACAGGTCAGAACATACCCGTGTATCAGGGAGCTATCCCAGTCTTTAGCATACTTTCTACACGATCTTGTTTACATTTGGTTAATCTTAAACAAATAGGGTTTTATTTAAAAAAGAGGAAAATAAGACATATGCACGTTTCCAAGGGATTTTTTTTGTGCAGCAAAAGCCCCGTCCTGTTCCAACAGTTGCTGTCTAAGGGCAGTGTTTACTGCTAGGATATGAGCAGTACTAGGCAAGTATTGCCATTTGCCAGCTAAATAGATAATCTACAGAGCTTCCAATTATGGAATGGTCTCTAAAAAGAAACAGGAGAATGTATCTGTTTATAAGGGTCTGCAGAAAACATCTCTCTGCTTGGCAGCAGACGCGTGCTCTCCTAGCACAGTGTTATGTAAAGATTCTGTTCAGGTTGGTAGTTAGTACCATGGTACTGAGAATAGAAATTTATAAGGAAGTGTTAAAAAAAGAAATAAGAGTTGAATCTGCTGCTCTGATATGCTGAGATTTTTATGAATTAGGATTGTCGGGGGGAGAAGCCTTTTGTTTTATTGAAGGCAGTTGCCCAGCCAACACTCAGCTTGCTGAAAGCCTGTCAGAAGCGTGCTCTTTGGCCTCTAAAGTGACGTAAAATTACGTACATTCCTGCAGCCTTCTCATTTGGGGGATGACTTAGTCTCTGTTTCCTTGATGAATAGTCTATTCAAACTGGATACCAGTTACAAGCACTGGCTGTGTGTTGGTGATTGTCGTTATCTTCATGTAATACAGTTCCTTTAAATGAAGACTGAAGCACAAAAATCTGTTTCTTGCAGAATTTTAATCTATGTATTATCACAAAGACAGGTTTCTTGTAGTAATTTTAAGACTACTGTCCTGTGTTAGTAAGGATAGAATAACTTTTTCCCTCTCAGGAGATGACACTCTTCTTGAAGCTAAATCACTTACATGTAGGGTTTTTTTGTTTGTTTTGGGTTTTTGTTTGTTTGTTTGTTTTTTGGTTGGTTGGTTTTTTTAGATTAATTGTTATCTTAGAAATTTAGAATAGCCTTTCACAAAAAAAACTCTTCCACTTTGGAAAAATAGTTAAAATCCATATTAAACCCTAAGAGCTGTTACTACTTCAAACCCTAAATATTACAGGTTTTTAATGCTAGATACGTATTTTTGTAATGAATCACAAATGTGGAGAGGAGGCTGTTGAGCAGAGCACTGCTCAGAGGTCTGTCTTGCCTTTGATTAGTGTTATTTTAAACCCATACCTTTTGTAGGTCCCACATAGAATTTTTCCCCTGAAATGCCATGAAACTGGAAGGAATGCAACAGCTATCACACTCTCTTACTGTTGAAGCCACCTTTGGTCAACTGATTCAAAACAGCAGAGCAACAGTGTGATTGCTGGACAGTGAGCAGGTTTACCAAGGAAGTAGCTGACTGTCTGGCTCTAACTCAGAGGATACGTCTACACTGCAGTCTGAGTTGTGGCTGCAGCTTGTGTAGCTACATCCAGCGTAGCTCTTGGTAGCTGGTGACACATCTGCAGCATCATGTGTTTCAACGCAGGCAATGCAGTGTGCTCCGGGTAGCTCTGAGAGGGCAGAGCCCTGCTGTTGATACCCGGATAGACTGATACAGATGAGAAATGTTTATGTAGATTTGTAGCTGTCATTTTTACTGCATTGGTACATTCTTTAACGGTGGGCTTTTGATTTTGAAAATCCCTTTACATCTAGCTGACTCTCGTTCATAGAGGGAATGAGTTTTACTTCTGAGAAAGTACAGTTGTAAAGCTTTGACCCTGGTTTCCTCAAAAAGCTGGACATTTGCCATCCCCCTTCCAAGTGTTTGGCAGTCCTGCTTGTCTTCTTTCCTTCCCTCTTCACTCCAGTCCCCCTCCATACCTTTTAAAATCATTGGCCAGAATCAAACAACTTTGATAAAGGAGGCAGCATCTTTCAGATAAATGATGTTTTGTGCAAATTAGGAGCTAGGCTTCAGATTGAGGCAAGAGTGTGCTTGAGGTAGAGAATTAACTGTTCTTTCTGGCTAGCCAATGGGAGCAGATGTATTTGGGAACCAAATGGGAGTGAGCGTAAGGAGGGGAGAGAGAAGGCAAGGTCAAATCTTCAAGAACAGTGAGTGGTGGAGGAGGTGATGGGGATCTGAACTAGTGCAGTGTATCCGTGTCAGGGGGCAAAGGGGAAACATTGGGATGTAGGATGTAATTCCACAGGAGACATGCTGCTTTTAGTTCCTCTGTTTGAAAATGTTGTTTTCATTTGCAGTGTGATTCGTCACAGAGATGTTCGGGCATCTTACTACGGTGTGATAGATAAATTCCGTCTGCAAGTGTCTGAGCAGAGCCAGAGGAAAGCATTAGGGAAAAAGGAGATTATTGCTACTCTGCTTCCATCTGCAAAGGAACAACAACAACAAAAGGAAGAGGAGGAGAAACGAATAAAAGAACACCTGGCTGAAAGTGTCTTTTTTGAGCAGACTTTGTGTCAACCAGGTAGTGGAAATCTTTTACTTCTCCTGTCTTCTGAATCAGTTATGAATGGTTCAAGTGACTAGGAAGACTAGGCTAAAATAAATTTAAAAATAATTCTTTTCACTTACCTGTAAGACTGCTGTCTTGACCACTGGGGGATGATAGTGCCCAAGAACCCATATCACACCTATTCTGCTTACGCTGCCTTGATTAATCAAGGCTCTGCTGCCCCACGTTTGCATGTTGAACCTTGGAGAGTACATCCTCCATTCATCTGGTGCAGAAGTTCTGTTAAAGCTGAGGAGAACTTACCTGCAAAGGGGTGGTAGTTATTTTTTCCCTTGGGCGCTTTCAGAAAATATGCTCCTTCTGAGTTTGTTCCAAAGCCTTAATCCTCCCTTTCCTGATGATGAGGAAATATTGCCAAAACACCTTCTGAAGTGCTCCTTGTTCTGTGCCATCTCCTTTGTCTGTCTCCCAAGTACAGAAAAGCAGTTGCATGTTTCATAGATGGGGAAGTGAATCAACAATCTTGGGCAAAACCTGGATGGAACAGTTCAATTGAAGTGGTAGGGGGGAGATATAAAAAGTATCAGGTTTTATCAGAACTGAATCAGTTTAGATTCCTCACTTGACAGTCTACCTTCTTGGTACTTCTGCTGATTTATACTATAATACTCTTATCACTGGCTTATTCTTCCTTATAAGAACAAAAATCAATTCTAGAAAAGAGATGAACCTGCTTGAGAGTGTTCCTCTTGTTAAAACCAAACTGTTTCACTATTTATACATAGTTCATTGGCTGGTGAAACACCTTTTACCAAAAAAAAACCACCCCCAAACCATCAAGATGCGTATTAGTAGGATACGTGGTTAAAGCGAACCTAAAGGATCTCAAAATGTTACTCCGATGGTTGCTCTGGTACAGAGGGTTTGAACCACCCTGAACAGTCTCATACTGCTCTTACTCCAAATGCTATTTCTCTGCTTAAGAACCTTGTTGACTACATTATAGTTCTTGCTTACAGAAAGACAGTAAACAAAGCAACTACAGTCTTTGCCTGTAACCTGCAACCTTGAAGTAACAGATTCAGTGAATCAAAATAGGATACACACTGCTAGTCACTGAGGATAGAAAAACTTGATAAAAATATGGGCTAATGTCCAGTGGGTTGTAAGCATTTGGTTAGAGGTATTCAACTAACGTGTTAACAGCTCTTCTCACAGATTACACAGTGTGCCTTTGAGTAGGTTCCAGCTGTTAAACTGCAGAGGATGAAGGACAGTTAATCTGTGCCTTGCAGCTCCTTATTCCGGTGATACTGGACTGTCAGAGTGGTTCACTCTCACAGGTTTTGAAGTAAGATTCAAATATTACTAACCTGTGGTACATAAACCACTTCAAGATGCAGCCCTTGAGTCCTCTAAAGAAGGTCAAGGAATTCATCTGGCCCAAGAACTTGTGCTCTTGCTGCAGACAAGTTTTTGCTGTGGAGGTGTAAACAGTTAATCTGCCTGTGCAGCTCCGAGATGTTCTTTCCTAATTGATTACTAATCACTGAAGGAACGTAACAGGGAGTGGAGTCAGGATGCAAGGTGAAACCTCAAGCATTGCCGAAACATCCAGTTGTCTTGTGTGTGTGTCTGTAGAGCTGCCGGGCCTGGCAGGCTCCACTCCTCCAGAAGGGAGGGGGTTGGAAGTCATGTGGAAACAGGTTGCGGCATCAGAACAGGGAGCAGCCTTCTCCATCGCAAAATGAACAAGGTTTAGAAGGGTGGGTTTAAAAGTTGTTTTTCACCCGTTCCAAACTCCAAAGGGAAAAGAAAATCTCAGGATATTGCAGCTCCAATATACCCCACCATTTCTGCGGAATATTTGACAGCCGTCTTGGTTCGGTACATCCTTACCCTTGGTTCTGTCTCGTTTTGCAGAAAACAGAACTGCCTCGTCGGGTCCTAGTTTACTAACAGTCTTCCTAGGAATAGTGTGTGTTGCAGCACTAATGCTACCTACGTTGGGGGAAATGGAATCCCTGGTGCCTCTCTACCTCCATTTAAGTGTGAATCAAAAGTTAGTAGCTGCTTATGTTTTAGGTAAGTATTTTGGAGTTTGTAAATGTTTTCTTGCAAATTCTGTGACTTGAGAAACTTCTGTGTTTGCCAGGGGCTCGGGAGACTTGATGGAGGGAAAGCACCACGTTATGTTCTGTTTTGCACCTCCACTTACATTTTAACTTGCAGCCATACTGGTATGAGGTTTAATAGTTATTGTAAGTATTTTAGGACAGATTTAGTTGATACTTTCTACATACAGGCCTCTACATGTTCATTTCACCTTCATTTGACGACTAGCCAACTGTAGTCAGCTGCCAACAAAACTGAATGGGAATGTGCTGTTTCTTATTCTTAAATTGAAATTGAGTTACTCTGTTGCAGAGCCTAGATTTCTTCTGTCCTTTTGTTTCTCTCTCCTACCCAGATCAGCTGGTCAGAAAGGCTCCATTCACTCCCTTCTTGACTAGCGGTTGAAATGCGTAGAACTTTGTTGTTTAAACCCTTCCTAAGAGACCACCTCCATCCATGTTCTTCCCCAGCAGTAACTTGCTCCTAAATTAGCAAGCATAAATAAGTTGCACCTTTCATTTGTTATGACTGGTTTTCTATAACCATTTCAGATTTGAAGAACAGTCACACTAAACTCAGTTCTTCTGTCACGCCTGGCAGAAAGGAGGAGTTAAAGGAAGTGAGCTAGGCAGCTTCAAACTGAGAGCTAGAGGTGAGGTAGTGATGGGAAGAGGTGAGAGTTCTCGATGGTTAACGCACACACCCTGTGCAAGTCATTCTGCTGAAAGGGTTTGAAAACTTGCTTGTTGCGTTTTGCCTGCACTGGTGGTGTATTTTCAGGTCAGGACCTTGCAGTAATCAGTAATCCGTCCCTTGTTTTTACCTCTAGCTTTGAAAATTACTCAGTTTCTGCTGGTGCCAACTACAGTGTTGAACCATTTGACTTTACACATTTACAACAACTTAACATGTTTCTGGATTCACTATGAAGTACTTACAGGTTTTAATTCCTTCGGTAGCAGCAGCTTTAGTGTTCACGAAAGGATCCTTCTGCTCATGTAGAAAGGTGATTGCTCTTGAGAAGATGAAGCCTCTTCCACAACGAAGTACAACTGGACTGTGTGCCAAGGGAGGTTAATACCACCTTGGAGAAGCGCTTGCTTTACAGAAATGAGTTAAACCCTTTACTGCCCGAAAGTCCCTATACAAGTGGTGTAGGCTGTCCTGTAGCACCTTCCAGAAGCCTCTGTTAGTACTCTGCAACGATGTAGATAATCCAAGCCCACAGCAGTTGGGGTAGTACTGATCATCTCTGCTAATACAGACCTTAAGAAATAGCTGGACTGTAATGCCTCTTGAGTGGATAAATTGCTAATCTAACAGCAGGCAGTGTTACATCTCTGTTCTGTCATGCTTCTGTCTTCAAAATCATTACAAAGGAGTTAAATCAGCATAGTCTCGGAAATCTCTTTATCCATGGCGAGATCTGTAGGTTTTAGCTAAGCTCTCTGCAGGGAAAGGCTGTTCTATTGACATCATCTCAGCCTGCAAGAAAGTAAGATTGCCTAAGAAGTGATAAACTATTGTTTTGATGTTACATAAAGTTGGAATTCAAGAGCCCTAATGTTTTTCCATATGCCTTTTTGCCTTGTGCAATAACTCACATCAACTTGCCGACTTGGATTTTTTCCTGTATCAGCACATAATTAAAGTCAACTTTTCAGTGCGTCACGAGTAGGTTTATTAGCCCCTCCTTTCCTGCTTTCATCTGGTTTTAACCTTTATCAGAGCAGTTCTTTTTTTTCCCTTCCTCCTTTAAAAGTTACAACAAAGATCCCGTAGAAAGCTCCCTCTGCAGACTGACAAGGAAGCTTAACATCTTTGTTGAGAACCGGTCTTTGATCAGTTCCTCTGCGCAGAGCAGAAACAAAACTGTCTTGGGGCCTTCAGCTAATCTGCCTTACTGATGATTCAGCATTGGAATGACAGTGCCCAGAACTAGCCCCCCTGAAAGCAGGTGGCTTCTATGCTGAAGTCAAAATCTCCATCTTGAGATCTCGTTTCTAGGAGTGAGATCAGTAATTGGGGGGGGTGAGTTTGTGGTTTTTCTTGTTTGTTTGCTTCATGTTTTGGTTTTTTTTTAACACAGTTTTCGACTAGATCAAAATTTGGGGCAATACTTCTAATATTTAAGTGTATGTATAAATTAATTCCGCTTGTATTTACATCTTTTACTTTATTTACTATCCTGTGACAGGGTAAACTATTGGAAATGTTTTATTCAGTGAAATTGAGGCACTGAGTTGTTAATTCTTGTCTTTCAGGTCTCATCACCATGGTTATTTTGAGAACATGAGCAATGAGTTAGTAGGATGTCAAACACCTTACTGTATATTCACATCATGAATGTGGACTGCCTTTTACTCCCATTTGGCTCGTTAAGACACTAGCAAAACTGTTCAGTGATTTAAGATACCTTCAGAAGTGTAATATATTTTAACTATGTATAATAAATGAAAGACTCAAAGCACTTTTGGGTGCTTCTGTAACAGACAGCTATGAAATGTTCAGTGATACCTGTGAAAATAATTTGAAAAACTTTTATATCTATGCCTACTGTAAAAAATCCTTATTAAAGCAACATTTGTTATTTTTAGTCTATGTTCACATCAGTGCGCGATCACTATAAAAGCAAACTCTCTTCTGTAAAACATTCGTTCGGTTCGTCGTCGTACGTGCTGAGGCTGGTGCATAACACTTCTGTGTACATACCAGAAGGATGAGAGTCGTGACTAATCACTGAAGAAAATGAAAAACTCCATCAGTGAAACTATGAAATAAACCATGAATTTTAGGTGAAGAATTCTCCAATTCCTTACTTCATCATTACCAGTATACATCGTTGAGTGCTCATTTTCTTACCTGGGGAAGTAATTTCTGCAACGGCCATTTTGTATCACAATTGTAGACAATAAAAACAAGTTCTGTAATCAGATCCTTTCATTTCGTAGGGCTGCATGCCATTAAGGGGCATTAACAGAAGTTGTCACTACTAGAAAATTCACCCCGTGTCCGTTTTAGAGCCAGACTGAGTGTAGTAGCAAAGGCATTCCTCTACACCATCCCTCCACCCGAGGTGAGGGACGTCTCTTGTATCAGAAACTCCTGCTCACATTCTAGTTTTATATCCTAGGTGAACATTTATCTTGTTTCATATAATGTTGACCTTTCCTCACGGAGATGTTCAGGTTTAAGCTATTTCTGCTGCAGGGCTGCTGATGGTGCATGTGACTCACCCCCCCCTCCCCCCTTTGTTCAGAGGAAGTCTATGTATTGTGCTCTGATCTGTATAAAAAACATTCTGGAAATTAAACCTCCTTTCCCCCTGCATGTTATGGGTCACTTTTCTGCTTATGCATGGAAGCGCAAAGAAACCATGCGGATAACTGTTGCTTAAAAAAAAAAAAAAAAGAGAAAAAGGTTGAATTTCAGTTGTTAATCACTGGACATTTTTTCTTACCTCTGAGTAAATCTTTAAAGGGCAATAAATGTTACTTTAGTTTTATGCTCAGAAGAGCTGAGACTGTCATCTATTAGTGTCAGATGATGGAAAAGTCAGACATCAGCATTCATTTAAAAGAAAAAAAAGTTCCTAACCGGTTGGAGAACACCGGGCTGCCCTGAACAGTGAGATCATCTTCAGGTCGCAGTGTTTTCCTGCCACTGCAGAGCTGCCTTCTTGGGGCTTCAGTGTTCTTCTTAAGTACCTGCAGTGTTAATTCTGATTTTTATGAGGTGGTTTAACCTGCTGCTTCTTGGGGAAGGGGGAGGGAATTGAACGGACAGGAGGGAGACAAAGCTGCTGTGTGGGAAATGAGCCTGGCTGTTCTGTATTGAGATACACGTTACTGTGCCCAAACTGATCTTAAAACCCCACAACACTAAACTGTTTTTTTTCCCCCCTGTATCTTGGTGTTCCAGTCACCACCCAGGACTGTAGTTTGCCAGGCACTTGCAGAATTATAGGAGAGAGAATCTCACAGGTAAGAACTCAGAGTCACTATAGCCAAGTCTTGACATCTGCAGCTGCCTTAGTGCCGCAGGACACCACACACGAGACATGGGAAGGGAGAGCACAAGACAACAGAGACCCAGTTTGCCCACCTGCCTTTTCAGGGAATTTAAAGAGAAAATTTCTTTCTTTGGTCAAGTTGTTTTCCTAAACCAATAATAAAAAGTTATTGGCAACTAAAAAGACTGAAACATTGGACAATTTCTTTTTCAAGGGCAAGGAGCAATATGCAGATAAAAAAATATTAAATGCACAGTGTAACTCAGCAAGTGAGGATAAAAATGGTGCTTGGGCAAAATAAGTACGAGAAATGTGAGTTTTGACTCCGCTCTACTGCAGAAGGTTAGAGCTGTATCGTCAGATTTATTCCACTGCTGGGAAAACGAGACCTGAGGACAGCTTCAGTTCAGCACTGGGAGAGGGAATGTATCAAATCCCTGGTCACAGTTTTAGCAGATGGACATGCAAGATTTATGTTTTCTGATGCAACTTCATATCTGTATATATGCATGCACACAACTCTAGTATGTAACAGCATTACGGAGAACACCCAATGCCTTTGGAATTAAGACCTGAGACAGTGAATAAGCCTCCTCTTAAAACACCAGGAAAAGCAGTTAACTGGTCACGTCATTTCCCATTCCTACTCCTAACACAAACATAACAGTCACTTCCTTGAAGTGGTAAAGTATTGTCAGCAGATGGTTAGGAGGGCTTTCAGATCATCCAGCAGAAACAACCATCTTGTTTACCCAGCACTTGCTACGGCACCGATACCCCGAAGCAGCAATGCTGGCAGGCAGGAAATGGGAGTGCTGCTGAGATCACTTTCATGAGCGTCACTCCAAGTAGCTATAGGCTTGGTACATGATCTCCTCTAGGCCTTTGCACTTGTCTGGATCAGGAAACGCTTAGACGTCCCTGTTTTTCCTAAAGGAGTGAATCATAGAATGCTTGAAACTACAATAGACCCAGTATAACTTTGAGAGCCCCAGGGTCAGATGGGGCTTTCAGATACCAGTTCATTTCACCAGGGATCCCAGCTGATGGAGCAGCCTCCCACAGACATCACCTGGAAACAGATCCAGTCCCTGCAGAGGGAAATGCTGAGCTGCTGCTGCCGTTCCTCAAAGCATGCCCTGGGAAGATAACCAAACATGCCGGTCAGATGGTAACAGTCACTGCTCTTATTTAAACAGCCTAACAGTGGCATTTGCAGCAGCTCCAAGAGAAGGCCATGCACAGAACTGTGCCTTCAACGACAGAGCAGAGAAAACCTTCCCGGAATCAACTAGCTAAGAACTGTCAAAGCCAATCGCACGTTACTGCATTGTATGTGCAAACGTAGGAAGTATCTGATAACCGACAAGCTTAAACTGGAAAGAGGCTGCCAAATAGGCTTGGCAATAAATGACCATATTTTAGTCCTCATTTGTCAGTGTCTGTTCAGGATACCTGGCTTTCCTACTAAATGCCAAGTTCCATCCCCCTTTGCCTGTGTCAGGAGCATGACTCTTGCACGTCAGGCTTAAAGTGCGTAGGTAATCCATGCCGCTGGAAGGGCAAGGCTATGGAAGGGAACTTGCCTGAGCCTGTAAAACAGATACAGGAATACTTTGTTTACAGGAAAGAGTTCTCAGATGCCAAGTGATAGATGCTTCACAGAGCCTGTGATTATCCAGGGTAACCTCAAAATTCAGGGACCAAGCTGTACAGATCTTAAAAAAAAAAAGAAAAACAAACCCAAATGTTAAATCACCTTCTCTGCCAGGACAGTTTGAGTTCTGGGGTCAGAGCAGCTCAGGTGCTTTGCCCTCTGACTTTGTATGAGATCCTCCTGATGAAAAGTGGTAGTAAGGGAATAGGCTGCGATACAAAGCATGCAGGGCTGAGTAATCCTGGTATTTGATCCTCCTGCCTTGCTGTGTGCAGAGATAGGGGCTGAGTGGCTGTGAAAAAACAGGTTCTGTGCTACATCCCTGTGGAACAGGGCACTCATCTCCTCATTGTAGTGCTAGAGAAGGCACCATCTCTTACTAGAGCTGAAGGAGACATATCCAAAGTTAATGATGCTGACAGTGGAGTCTATCTTCCCTGTAGGCATCGCTTGCTGCCTCAGGAAATTAAGACACACTGCCGAACGAGAGTGAAGAACGCTGTTGCCAGCAGCATATCACTTGCTTAGTGCTGCTTGACATAAGCTGGTGAAGACTGGGAAACCAACACTACGCAGTCTGGCAAGAGCCATTTAAAGATAACGAATGTATAAATGAAAGGGGTCTGGAGAACCTGCATGTCCTCAAAAAACGAGTACTGGAGGAATGAACACAGGCAGGTGACGTGTGACATGCACAGTGTAACAACTGAAGCCAAGCTCACTTTTTGGTCTATTTCTGTCTACTGTAGAAGCTCTCTGCTATACACTAACTAGCTGTTTACTTTGGATAACGAACTGTAGCTAATGCACATCAGCTCTTAGAAATCTGCAAAGCTCTATAACCACGCTGACAATATAACACGGAATTATACGCAGGCAAAGTAATGCACGCTGGTCTTTGGAACAGCAGAGACTCTGCAAAGGAATAATTCAAGCAAGTTCAGCACCATCACAGCACAATCAAAGCAATGGATCATCTCCTCACTATGAGGAAACAGGCCCGTAAGGAGGCCCACCCGAGCAGCAGGCTCTCTGCAATATCTCTGTTGTGGAACATCAATTCAGCCGCCCCTAACTGCAGTCATCCTGGTCCTAACAGAGCAAGAGATACTATGAAGGAACAAAGATGATGGATAAAATGCGTAACAGAGACATGGAGCAAAAGAAACAGAAGTCTGTAATGGAATTTAAAGCCATGTTTACAGTTAAAATAAATAAAAAAAGCAGGAGTTAACAATACAACTTCTTATAACAAAATACAATTTACAGTAAGAAAATGAGAGCATTCTTCTCCAGGAAACTGCAGGTGCTGTAGGTGGCTTGAGGTAGGAACAAAAGGCATTAGAGGAGCACATGCTTTAACGAACAAGGAAGCACCATTAAGAGACAAATAAAACTCTGCTGTAAGGCTCTGGAATCTTGTGTTCCTGTCAACATCACCAAACCCACAAGAGCCTTTCCCTCAGGAATCTGCCAGGAGTCTCCAAAATCAAAACTGACTGCTGAAGTGAAAGGATCTTGATTTATTTTTAGCAGGAAGTTTCTCACAGCAATTTCAGTGCTGCGCGGCCTGATTTAAGCTGGCTTGAAAGACAACAGGGTGCACTATTTCCATGTCACAAAAAACAATGCACGATATGCACATCGTGGGTTTGATTTTTCTCCACACAAGGGGAAGAAGCAATCATGAGAACCACATTTCCAGAGGTTAGTACCTCCAGCAAAACACTGCTCCTGTTTGGGCGGCTCTTCCCGCTTAAGTCGACATCCAGCAGAATCGTAAACGTTTACATGTCATTATTAATCATGGAAGGAAGTCTTAAATAAGCACTTTCCAGGGCTTTTACGAAGCAAGTAAAAGCAGAAGCTAAACTATTAAAAGTATTTTAAACTTGATAAGTGGCAGATTTGTCTGAGGAATCTTCATGGGACTGGGGAAGTCTCACCAGTTCCTTGAGACAGCCAGGGGAAGCAGCAGGAAAAGGCCATGTTTGGTTTTGGTTTAAAGGCACCCAACTCCTCCCCCGCTGTGAAATTTCTGTTCCCAAGCCAGTCACTGAGAGCCACACAAGGTTATTCTCCTTCAGTGGTTATCCCACCCCCCCTTCTCTCTCATGCTTCTACCACAAAACCCCAAAAGGGGAAACAATCTCTCCCTTCCAGCACATGCACAGGGTTTGGGTCGTTTAGACGCAGTAGCTGTCTGCTTGGAGCCCACTGTGACAGAGGAAAGGCATCTCCTGACCAAAACCTAGGTTGGCTCTCAGCTGGTCCCAAATTCATCAAACAAGGATGCTCATACCAAAGATAGAGAGATGGGAAGGCTCTACTGCTACAGGTAAAACAAAGGAACAAACAATCACCCAAGACATCTCAGGAAATAGATGCCAAATAAAAAACATGAGGTGACAATTTTTGCATCCGCTTACTGAAAAGGACTCTTGCGAGCCAAGCGCTCCTCTTTGGATCGGCAAGGTTTTAATTACTGTGCTGTAGCTGTAAACATTCAATTACATTTACAAATATTTTAACTTGGTGCTTCCAGGAGAAAAAGGATCAACTTAAACTCCATCTGCCAGTTGGTGATGAGAAAGGTTGCTTAAAACAGGATGGGAAGAGCTCACACGTTTTAATTATGACTCCCGAAGCGCTCTATTTTAAGTAGCCGAGTTACGACTCCACCATATGCAAGAACACAACAGCATAAAGTGAACATTTCTGAAATGCCTACTGCTAAGAAATGCACAAGCTGTTCTCAAGCTGGAAGCTCGCTGGTGGAGCTCCAGAGGTCACTCCTGCCTTTAGTCACTTCACCAGCAAATAATTGCACAATAGCAGGGCTGGACTCAGACAGCACTGCTACTAGAACCACAGCGCGCATTTATAAATCAGAATATCTTAGTCTCACCAGCACGAGACTTCGGAGACCAGTTTTGTTTGTACAGGTTGGTGAGAATTTACAGTCAAATTTGCCGAAGAAAGGTGAAAAGAGCAAATTTAGGATTAAGTTCTTACACAAATCTCAGGAGGACCACAGGCAGCTGGTGAGTGTTCAGATCGGCCGGCTTGCTGACAAGGCACACAAGACCCTAGCAAGTTAATCTGGCTGATGCACAGGCTCATTTTTCCTGGCATTTGTACCTCTCTTCCAGCATGAAGTATCTATTCCTCTGCTAAATGCAGTAACCACCAAAGCGCTCATTCCAAAAATACAGTCCCCCTGAGCACTGGCACGGTTATCAATGTTCCCTCGGCAACTATGTCGTTCTGGAGATGGTGGAAGGAAGAAAAACACCTATCAGTTGTCAAGGAAGACACGCTGGCTGAAGACATGATTTAACTGCCAGCAAATCCTACGGGGTAGTTTTCAACCAGACCAATAAAGCGCCGATCACAAGCATGACTTTGGAACGGTGCCATCTGAGAGGAGAGGCAGAGAGAGAAACACCCCTATGCCCCAAAACACCTGCAAAATAAAATATATATATATAGAATAATATACACATATATTATACATTTAAAAAATAAAATATAGATGTGATTATAATACTTCTAATACGGCCTGAGAAGGCCGCCCCTTTCTTCCCAAAGATATAGACATTTGTAATATAAACTCGGATCAGGTAAGGAACATCATCTGCAATAGCCTTGTAGCCATGACACCTAATCAAGAAAAGCTTCAACAGCCACTGCTCATGAGTGACTGGGGCATTAGTAAAACAGAGGTAGTAGTAACAGCATGAGTTACCATCTCAGAACAGGGTTGATTACGCACATATCTAACACCCTAATTCCCCAAATCCAGACACACATTTTGCAGGATAATTTGGTTTCAGAATTTAATATTGCATTTCAGTGAAAAAAAAAACCCTACAATGTCTCCTGACACCAGGGGGCAAAACTGCAGCTTCTTGGTGACATGGACGGACGAGAAATTGAGATGCCTTTTTCCACAAGTGGAAAGTGATTTCTGTCTGGCAAAAGCAAAGAAAGGAAGGGCTGCAGATATACAACTGTTTCTCTCCTCCAACAGCATTCATTGCCCTGCTAAGGCAAAGCACAAAGACTCCCCTTCCCACTTCTTCCCGAGAGGCAAGAGCCTCAGTATCATCCACCAGCCAGCTGCAGTTTCTATCTTCCAGACTATTTCACCACAACTCCCTCTAGGCATGAACTAGGCACACATTTAGCTGTTAAAGTCTTTTGAAAATGTTTAGGTTTATTCTTCTTCTTCTTCCAGAGTTGTCACAGAACTTTAGGATAGCAGTGCACTAGGCAAACAGAAAAGTGCTGCAGATTTTAAGGCCAACTTCAAATGTAAGCTAGACAAATGTAAACTGAGGTGGAAGTGGGTTACAACAGATATTCTGCTTTAAAAAGGAAAACATTTAATCACAGATCAAAACGAGAACACGATTACCTCCCAACAAAGTGCAGAAACAGCAAAACACATTTATTTTTCCATTTATTGGCACTTATTTGAAAAATAGCATAAATATTTGACAGAAAAGAGACAAATTGACCCCACACGCAACCATTAAAGTCCTCTACTGGTGCTTCTTTTAAAGGAGACTGGAAGAGACACCAGGAGGTTCATCCTTAAGAAATAAGCAAGATTTTTCCAAAAGTCTTGCCCTCACCACAGAAGAGCGAACGCACAGCAACTCTTTGGCACATACCTGAAACTGTGAAAGGAAACTATGCCGTGTTAGACTGAGAGCAAACAGACATCAAACACAGGCTTGTCCATCTGCCACAGGGATGAAGGGCAGCCTGGATTTTAAAAGGACCTGCAGTCAGCAGGTTGGCGATTACAATAATTTAAGAGGAATGAAATCAGAAATCTTTGCACTTCTGAAGTAGTAAATACTAAAACCTCAGGATTTAGTGTTTGATTCCAAGCACTATTACTATTTTTCATGTCCTGTCTTACTTGAACAGAGTAAAACTCTTAAATGCATTCTATTTTCTTTCTACAGGAAGGACACTGGAAACTAGTTATTGGTCCTCAGGTCACCCGATCTTTGCACACCCTGTTGTCCATTTCTAATTTTGATGGCTGCTGTCAATCAAAGCTTCATCCATGTGAATCTTTCACAACAGAGTTCAGAGTGGGCTTTTCTCCTACTTGAGGAAGCTTCCATACTTTTCTCATTTTATTACCCATTACAAATATTTAGTGTTTAAAAATAAAAGCTTTTGCTTCAGATATTGACCTCTCTAGAGAGAAGGCTTCAAACCACACAGTACAGATGTACACACGTACAAATGGGGATCCGGCAGGGGAAGGTCAGTTGCAGGAGTTGACAGGAATCGACTACCCAGATGAGGTTGCCACTGGAAAATCTGAAGCAGCCATCCCTGGTGGGGGTTGCAGATTTTTCCTCTCGTTCGGGGAATTTCAGAGTTAAGATCAGGATGCCTCAACTCGCCGACTTTTGAAATGTAGCACAAGAACCCGGAAATCTCTCAGATTATCACATTGGAGGTTTCCAATCAGCATCTGAAGTTTTCAACAGTAGAAATAACTTGATGCCTTTGTCTGAGGAAGCGACATCAGGAGATTAACAAGATTAAACATGTTTGATCGCTTCAGCCTGTGAAAAGGCATTCGTGATCCCTCACTGTGTTTGTCCCACAAAAGTCATAGAAGAGGTTGAATACTGTCTGTTAAAATAATGCACTTCTGAAGTACTACATACTAAAACCTCAGGATTTAATGCTTGGTTCCAAACATTATTACTATTTTTCCTCTATAAAAAAGGCCTTTGATAGAGCATCTACCTCTCTACAACATCATCTAAATGGGGAAGAAAAAGAAAATAACACAAAACCCCAGAAAAATGTTCCACACCTAATTTGGAATTAGTCACAACAGCAGTCACGATCATGAGTAAAATCCAACATATAAATTAAGTTGATAAATCACCAACTTGTTCTTTTGACATCTGTTAGAACACCGAATCGATTAACAGCCAATCATAATAGAACACAAGAATCAGTTCCCCCCAAGTACTCCCCCTTTCGTATGAAAAACAAAAAAAATATAAATAACTAACACTCGTGGAATAAAAACAAATCAGTAAACCGCTTCATTGGTGTTGGACTGAGGACAAATGTGAAAGTTATCTACATAAGCACCACTTCATGCCAGCGAGGACGCTGTCTGTCGGCCCTTAGAAAGCCACGCCGTCCACAAGCAGAAGATACGTACGGTATTGGTAACTTGTGCCAGGAAGACGATATCCCTTGTCAGTCAACAGCTTGCTTACTCATGTTAGCATCAAATATGTTTGCAATTCAAATGGTTACTGTATTTTAGTAAATGTCATACAAATCACTAGAAATGTGAATTCCTCCTCAAGGAACTATTCTGGAAGTTTTCTGGAAATCATGACATTTCTGGAAGTTCCTATGAGGAACAGAATCAGTTACACGCAACAGAAAGTCTTATTGACATCCAGCCTGTTTCTTGGTGTCCATCAGCAGACTTCTGCTTCTCAATTAATAGGTAACTTAGCTGTAAGATCTACTGGTAAAAAAGGAGATCTGGAGTCAGAAAGTGAGACTGGAGAGTCTGTGTTGGTGCCGACTTCAGCTGGTGAGTCACAGGAAGAGCCTGCACTGCTTCTGTTGTCATCAAGAGCATGTGACGGCAGACTGAAAAGACAGGAGAGATGCAGTACTCTTTCTGAGGAGCTTTAAATACTTGCTCCCATTCATTCATTATAAAGCCATTTTAAAAACAAATAGACATCTCCGAAGGAACAGTAAGCTTTGTGATTTGAAATAAACCTGCAGCTACACGCCTTGCAGTCGCTTCCAAACAGACAGATAACATTTTGCCAATTTTCCCCTTCAGCTCACCCAGAAATGGTGTACGGATGAGAAGCATCAGGCGAGCAGAGCAATGCATTGCAAGCTTTACCCCATTCCTGACAAGGTTCTGGGCTAACATGGATCCAGAGGCTTCTTTTGCCAGGAGAGACGATGATAAAACTGTACATAGTTCAGTTGTATCATTCACTACATATTTCACAGAACACAAAATTATATCTGGAATGGATTGCCCAGAGAAGTTGTCGATTTCCCATCCCTGGAAACATTCAAGGTCAGGTTGGACAGGGTGCTGAGCAGCCTGCTCTAGTTGAAGATGTCCCTGCTCACTGCAAGGAGGCTGAAATAGATGATCTTTAAAGGTCCCTTTCAACCCAAAGCATTCTATGATAACTAAAGGTGATTTTATGACCAGTGATAGCATCAAAGCGTTTTTAAAATTACCATCTCTTAAACCAAGCTGCAGCAAATGAACTTGCACTGCTATGCCTACTGTGAACAGGGTGTGCAAAAAAAGGCATGTTTTTCAAGTACCTTTAAACCACTTATTTTACTATTGCCACTGCAATGGGCTCAAAGCTTGTACGCAGCTCTGTACATTAGCTGAGAGGCAAAAAGGACAGGAGCACCACAAACAGCCCTGTCTTGATGGTTGTGGGGGCACACCCTGTGTATTATTAACCTACTGACTAAAATACTAAATCAAAACCCCTGCTATTTCAAATCATTACAATTTTTAACACAGTACATTTACCTCCTCCCGACAGGGAGGGGCAGACAGAGTAATTTTCCTATGTGACTAAGCACAAGGGAAAAAAAAAAAAAAAGAAGAAAAAAATCCTAATCCACCCACAAGCATTACACATTGATTGCAACTTGAAACTAGACTCCAAAAGTCGCCAGCCATGAGGTATCTTCTCCTAAACATGCTCAGCTCCCATATATATGAAGCACATTAACACTCAGTCCTAGAAAGTGTAAAACTGTAGTGAATATTACTGCCTATACTATACTGAATACTACTGTGATAACTTCAGTGCTGCAAAATTAATACCTGTCTGTATTAAAAACAAAGTAAAGGACACCAAACCCACAGCAGCTTCAAACATAATAATCTTTTTTTCATCTAGCAATGATTAATGCTTCTGATGAAATTAACACACTAAATAGCACAGCATTTACCATCCCCCAAGGTCTGCCTGATGTGAAACTTCAGGGGTAAGCATGTTGGTGGATCCTTGGAATAGTCTTTTTGGATGATCTTCTATCTCTGTTACACCTTTGGTAAAAGAAAGGAATGATAAAAGAATTACTCCTCACTGAAACTAAAATCTGCCTTCAGTGTACCACTACAGAGCAAAGAGAAGAGAGGTTCAAACTTGCTGCAGTAGAGCAAGCCTTATTTTATATGTAAAAGAGAAGTTTAATGCTGAAATTGTAAAGACTGTCTTGGAAACATTTCAGTCCAAGCTTCAGTAACATTTAGTGAGTTATGAACTGAAGTTTATAGATCAGATATTTATTCTTCGGTAGCGAAGAATGGGGTTTTTTTGTTTCAGTTTATTCAGCTATCAGTTCACTGACTAATTCAACCAAAGTAGAGAAGCTGAAAATGAGGAAAGCTTGTTTTCCTTCTGCAATTAATAAAAACAATGTCCAGGATTATCACTAAACTTATAATCACTTTGATTTCCAAATCCTCTAAAAGAATGGAGGACAGACATACACTTAAATAGGCTATGGCAGAACTCAGATGGAAGTATTTTAAAAGCTGTCTCACGAGCCAGCAGTGTTCTGTGACAATGGTGAAGCATGAAGATATAAACCCAAATGCAATAAAATAACCAGAACTTAAGCTTGATGAAAAATGCAGGAAGAGCAGCATTTCCCAATAGAGCTGGAAGGTGTCTACCAGGTCTCTGCATCAGATTTAGGTTTTGAAGAGTGATTTTAAATCTACAGCACTTCATCAGCCAGGACATTCAACACTTTCTATTTAAGGTAAATATGCCAATAGTTGTGTTTCTTGTTTTGTTAAGCAGGTTACATTAGTTTCTTACCACGTGTAGCTGACTACAGCAATGGAGAGGGATTAGAACAAGTATCAGTTTTATGGAACAGCGAAATTAAGTGACCTCTGTCCACTTGTAGAAGAGGTGCCTACACACAAACATCTGGAGGTTTTCAAGTAAAGACCTGACTGGGCGTGTCAATTGTGTCACACGGGTTCTAGAGCTGGCTGCTCATTTCTGCAGAGGCACAAACACAAGTCTTGTGGGGAATTAAACTGAAAGGACTTGTGGGAAGTCTGTTTTATCCCTACAAACAGTTCTATTTATTTGGTCAGCTGCAATATCTTCTATTTCTAGTCACTCTTTGAAGCATCAGCCAGTTGAACAGATTTATGAAGGAAGCTATATGAATTATAAAATGAACAAGTTAGCCTATGGTATCAGCTAAAACCAAATCCTGTACCTTTTCTCTTCATTGACCCAAGAACACTTGGTCGAATGCAGTTAATCGGACTCTGGCTTCTCCTGCTAACAGAAGGCATATGCAATAAGACACCACCGTTAATAAAAGAAGGGTGAAACATTTAAAGAATCAAAAGATACTCAGATAAACTACTATGTGGAAACCCCTAAGAATGGACATTAAAACAGCTTATCCAAAGTCAGTCTTTTTTTTTTTTTTTTTTTCCTTTCTTCTCTGAAGAAAGACCAGGAAACACAGACTGTAGCAGAAAAAGTTTAATAACATTATTTCATATCTGGGGCAATCTAAAAGCTCCTGTCTAGGCAATGGCTAGATCTCAGTTGACAGGCAGTACTTTGCTGAACTGTTAGGGCCTGATAAAATGTAATTGTGGCACTCAAAACAACAGCCAATGTAAGCAAAACCAGAATCGGTAACAAACACTGAATCTGTTTGTTTGGGGTCCCCCCCCCTTAGAATTAAAAATAATTACTGAAGTTGTGATTAAGAGCAATATAGAGACTACACTGAGAAGAAAGATGCCACAATGTGGCCCGCTATCCCAATGCTGTGACATGAGGATTTTAAGAACTATTTCAGAGCATCGTAAAACCTAAAGCTTACATCGATATGTAAAGTTGTATAACTTTTTTTATATATGAAAGAAAACAATCATGTATATAACAAAACCCGGTATTTCAAAAGCCTACTGTGAACAAGCTATCCCAATTTTCTATTATTGATACAATCTGGTACTTACCTTGAAAATCTCCTTGTTGGACTTGGGCTAGGACTTGGAGGTAATCCACTGCTACTCACCAAACTTTGCAAGGATGGTGAGAAACATTGCTGAGAGTAAAACAGTTTGTGTTATTCCTGGACACCCATACAGAACCAACTGATCTTTACCACAGGTAAATAAGCAACCCACTATCAATCAAGGCAACCAGTCAATATGGCTGGGTATGCTGAGATACCACTTGCTGTTACTGAGAGAAAGAAAATAAAATTTAAAAAAAAAAAAGTAGTAAAGCATTGGACAGATTCCATTTTCACGCAGAATACATGCAAGTTGACAAGGATTTTTTTCACCATAGTCTGTTTAAACAGACTGTGGTGCATAAAATAAGAATGTATGCCCCTTCCTCTTATTCCAGGAGGAAGGCAAATAAATAATGAGGTTTGTTAACCACAGATTAACAGTTGAGCACTCCACAAAAACACACATCCACAAGATGTGTAACTGCTAACTGGTGTTTTCTGGTTTGAGGTTTTAAGGGTTTTTTTTTTTACTCTCTAGTGTCTTCTTTGCATCTGAGGTAGAAAGGAGCAGGTGGCTTAATCTTTTGCTACTAACTCTGTGGAATTTATTTAGCACTACTCAAGATAAAATCATTATTACCACATTTTGCTCACCTTCCCTATTCCTCTGGTAGGTGAAGGAGCTGGAGAAACCGGGACAAAGTCTACTTGCTTTGGTGAAGATGATTTTTCAAAATCATTGTCGCTCTGTAAATTGTATATCTAATCAATCTCATGACCAGATGCCTTGAAATGAAAAGGACTGAATGGTATGGAATTGAGTAAAGTTCAAAAGTTATCCTCCATCATATTAAGAATTTTTAGGTAGCCATTTATGAGCTTACACTCAACAACAAAAAAACCCAACCTTAAACACTACTTGGTGAGTATCAGAACATGGAAGAAAATTTGAACAGGCAGACATCCATGCAATTTTCTTTTGACACACCAGCCTAAGGAACCCACGTGTATCCTTGAACAACTGATAATTCTATGCCTTGCTAGGGTGAGAAATTGATGATCAAAAGCAGTGATATACTAACACCTTAATTGCAGGTGAAACTATAAAAGAAAATGTTGATATGAGAGAGTCTCTAGTGTCCTGATACTGATAATAGAAACACAAATTAAAGCATGAATGCATTACCAGGCTCAAGCTCTCCTCCCATGAGTGGCTCATCTGCATTGCTACTTGCACTTCTCTATAAAGAAGAAAAGAAATGTATTGTCCCGGACCCGTGGAAGACTACATTAAGTATTCTAGTTTGCTTTAATGCTTACCTTTCACGTACTGTTTCTCTGTTCATCAAATTCATTCCTTCCTCCTAAAAATATTAGATGAAAAAATAAGACAGAAAAGAAAAAGTTTTGCTACAAAATCAGAAAATTTTGTTTCATTTCACTAAAATTTAATTTGACTTAGTTAAGCAGCAATAACCTTAAGCGCTCTCTACATGAAAAGGAGTGAAGAAAAGGAGGGGAGAGGATGGGCAACAGATGTGGCAAGAGACACCATCACATAAGATGTGCTTATGGGAGTTGGTTGTTTCTCAAGCAGCTTTTTTTATTTACCTTACTATTGAAGAAGTAGTTACAAAACTGAACAATGATAATCCGAACCAAAACTTCTGCTCATGCTAGAGCATCTTTATGAGTCTCGCATAATATCATCTCACAAACTGGACTTACCTTATTCTATGGATTAGTAACTAACTAGACACTACTCAGCATTTCGTTTGCAATACTGTGCACTGTACAATGAATCTGGGATTTAGTGGTGGGTTTGGCTTTTTTTCTCCTAAAACATCTGTAAAAATGTTATTAAAATGGATCAAAGTTACAAAATTAAATATTAACACCAAGTTCAAGTACAAATTTGACTGAATCTCCTCTTAGGTAGACACTGTTCCCTAGTGCTAACTGTGGGGCGAATGAGTAGATTCCCCAATCCAGCCCAGTTCAAGAGTGAAAGTTCAACTAAATATCTTCACAATCTTCATCGTATCTAAGAAGAGTCTTACTAACATAGCTCAACTGTGTGATTATTTGCTAAAATTTGAAAGAGATCAGAAATAAATCACCCAGGTTCCCATCTGTGCCACTAAGTATGCAGGACATGGAATTTCATGATCAAACTCAAATTAGGAAATTACTTTTTTTTTTGCTTTAATAATGTATGGAACAATTATGAATACAGAAGTATTAAAAAAAAGAGAAGTATTATCAGACTTTTACTTCACATAATACAGCAACAGAGCCTCAGTAATTCATCCCCATACTCTCATCATCATGTTTACATATTAATCCCGAGGGGTTTTTACAGTGATAAAAACAGCTCTACCGCTGACTCAAGTGCTTCAGTCTCTTTAAGCCAGTAAATTATTTACGTAATGAAATCAAGCAGTTATTTTCTTCAGCATTACTATGCATGCACCTTAAATATCTGAGGTGGAAAGCAGAAGTGCCTTCTGTCACTTCAGACATCATACCCTGAAATACTGTCTGAAGCACCGAGTTGTTGTCTTACTTTTCACCCTGAAAAAATCAAGCCAGCAAGCTACAAAAAAAAAAAAAAAAAAAAAAGAGGCTTGAAGACACTTGATTTTTTTAATGAGCATTCTATTTTCAAAAACTCAACATCTAAAATGGAGGAGCCATAAGAGTTTGAGCTCGTTGATTTTAAAACTTGAGTCTGTAGACTGCGGTCTGTTGTCTGGTAGCAGTTCTATTTAAGCCTACTCAGATATTTGCCACCCCACCCCCCCCTTCATAAGTGTTTGCTCTTGTGCCCTTCCCCCTCTGCTCATGCTGTGACAGCACAAGTACAGCGATCTGGATAAGAAAATTATACAGATGAAAAATAGCCCAGCCAGAAGAGTCCAGGCTATTTTTTAGCCAGAGTGTTTCCTTATCCCGTTCATTTTCTGGCTGCACAAAATTCTTGTGCCAACAGAAGTTAAGGAACTCTTTGTTATTGGCTCCGAATATTTACGCTGGCACTACTGCCAAAAACTTGGTGAAACTTTACCCTAAGGGTTTCCATTAAAGGTTTGCTTTATAAAATGTCCATTTTAAGGCTTCTCTTTCTGCTCAAATCTTCTCACCATGAAATATCTTCTCCTTCATGAAATTTAGAACTCTGCAGGAAAGTTACAGGCCTTTATTTTTGACAACACCTCGAAGTGATAGACTGCAGCAGACTGTACTACGTTTCAAAGTAAATTCTATAGCCATTTGAAGGACATTACACACATTACACACTAACTGCAAAAATAAACCCGAAAACACAACCACCTATAAAAAAAAATAAATCTAAAATAAAATTAAAACAAATAGGATCAGTGCTTACCTGTTTGATTTGATGAAGACGGCTGCTAGGAATCCGGATGGGAGATGATGGCACAAACTGCAAGACAAAGCCACGTACAATTGAAACACACTTAGAAACTACAGGAGAAGGAAGAGAAAGGTGCAGGAATCTTGGTAACCATTCTATAGTGCCATCCCAAACTAAAGAGTAACAAAAAAACCCCCATGATGTTCTCAGTGTATGTGAGGTACATTAATTGCTTTCAAGAACATGATAATATGTACTTCTATATTATACTGCTTTGTATGCTCACAGATGCCAATTGGTATCAGCCTGTCTTGCTTCATTTCCAGGCAACCAGAACTCATAGCCTTTTAACTAGCACCCTGCCACCCTTGATATTTATGGTTGCATAAATACTTTCAGTTAAGTGAGCTAAAAGGTTCCCCAATAGATCTTCTAAAAATATGAAGCCAAAACAACACCTTGTGCAAAAAGGTTTCTGGATTGTTAGGTGCTGATTAACAAGAACTTTGACAGGTGAAAAAAACAAAAATCAGCCCTTAAGCTAACAAAGAGTTAAATACCATCCTTATGGTTTCACAAGAGCTTCAACAATTCCAGTGAAATCAGAGAGGATGTCACTAAAAATGGTCTTCTGTTAGTCAGCTTCACATCAAAATCTGACTGCAATACTATGATCTAAAACTTTATACACAAAACCAGGTAATGAAAAGTGACTATTTTCTTAAAATATAATTCCCTTTCATATATTTACCATCTCTCAAATGTGTGACCCTCAGTTGACTTTTGTCATAACCCATTCAGGGATCAGAAATTCAAAGCTAAAGCCTTGAACAGTGGTTTAACTTCTTCTTTGTAAACTGACAACCCCTGCAAAAAACAAGGTGTCTTTTTAAAATGGATGTGCATCCAGCAAGTAAGGTTTCTATCGTTACTAAGTGTTTATATACTTTATGCAGTAGGAGGCTTCCTCCCCTTCACAAAACATTACTAGAGCTCTTCATTATGCTGAAGCTGGAGATCTAACAAACATTCAGTTAACCATTTACTGCATCATCTTCTAATCAGTGTCATGGAGAATACGAAGATTTTGCTGTCTTAAGAAAAAAAGTTACGGTAAATTATCACAGAATATTAATCCGGAAACTTCCCTCTAAAAAAATCCAAATGTCAAGACATCAAGCCCTTCTTCTCACAAAAGATGTTAGCCTATCAGACTCACACCAAGGATGTCTAATGTTTGTACCAGAATCTAGTCATCATAATATGTACTAAAGTCTAACAGCTGTCTCTTGAGTTGTTGCTTCTTAAGTCCAGTCTAGGTCAGCTTTATTATACTGGGCTCCCCAAAATTCTGTGTTCCTAATAACAATTCCTCCAAGCTGCACCAGCCAAAGGGGACCTTGAGTTGACCTTGATTCTCACACAGGGAAAAGGATTTGAACAATAGTACATTCCTGCCTATTCACCCTGTCACTCCACAGCAGAAATGCATTTGTTCCACTCATTATATTCTAATTTTATGACTGTGATCCACATACTTTAAGGGTTGAGTTATATAGAGGAAAACAGCAGCTCACAGCACAAGATAAAAATTACAAGACAGGATCTAATGCACTAAAGCCCATTAACTCTGAGGATCCTGCCTCTCACCTCCAACAAGTCACCACCCTTGCTTTGCCAATACTTAAACCTCAGTTTTCCCCCGTTTGTAGTCCTTTGGTTTAATTCTTGTGAAAAGCAGCATCAGTTGCTTTTAAAGGATGCTTTCTAAAGCAGACTGGGCCCACTTGTTACAATTATGCTACTCCAATCTCCAATGTTTTAGGAAAGCACAAAAGTGAATTAAAAAAGAAAAATCAAAAAAAATATCACAAACTATTGAACTATCACATGGAAGAGAAACATCTCCTCTTTCCACCCTTCTCCATTACGTTAGATAATCTTTTTCACTGAAGGTGAAGTTTCAGAAGGGCCAGGCCAGGCTGGCAGGCAGCACAGCCAAAGCAAGCTCTCACCTGCCCCAGTGCCTCTGCCCTTCTTTCCACTGCTGTCCCTGCAGTGCCCCCTGTCCTCTGCCAACACAAGCCTTCCTGGGGCCACACTGAACCCTAACAGGGCACTTAGCTTAAAAAAAAAAGAAAACTTTTGCTGAAATAGGACCTAAACATCTAACCACAGTGTAAAATGCTTTACTTAAACAACAGACAAAACCCCCAACCACACACACAAACAACCCCCACCCAAACATTTACTGTCTCCATACCCCTGAGATTTCTGCAGGATATAAACAGCGGACGCTGAGCCTAGCTGGCCCTTCCTTGGCAATTACACCTACTGTCAGAAAACTGCAGATTAAGCCCCAGCCAAAACGGCAGAGCTGCCCCTGTAGTTATCATTAGAAAAGGCTTGGAGAAGCTACTCAGAGAGAAAAGATTTTAGAATTCAGCTGAGCAACTGGGACAACTACAACAGCCCTGAAGATGGAGCTAGACAGAGTGTGACCATCAGTTAGAGCATTTTAGCATCTCCCCCTTGTTCCCATGACAGTGAACACAGCACAGAGTACACAAATACTAATGAATTTTAATTCCACAAAACATAAAATTTTAGCTGTACTTAGAATATTAAATTAACAAAGTTTCAGTCACTTACCAAATCTTTCCCCCCCCCTTTATTACAGAGTTCACACTGCAATAAATCTTGGATTAGGTTTTTTTATATATATATTTATATATAAAAGTGGTTTTTGAAGTACACTGTCATTGACTTATTTAATCTACCAAAGTACATGTCACCTAACTCCTTAGAACATCTCTAACATCATAAAACTACATTTCTTTGCTTCTCTTGCTACAGCAGGAATACCAGGCGAGGCTGCTTAGTGTCCTTAATGCTGAAAGTTTACTTATTTTCACAAAATCTTTTATCTATGGATGATCCTGGTTAAAGACCCCAGAAGGTTGTATTTTAAGTTATATACTTAATATGTATTTTGAGTGATAAAAATCTCTAAGCTCCTTTCCAATTCCATCCTCCCTGTCATCTTCATCAGAACAATAAACCACATCATAACTGAAAGACATTCAGAGTGGACGAGGCACTGATCTAGCAGTCAATGGGGCGCTTGGGTTTTTTAGCATTAGTAAAATTTCATCTGTATTTTGTCAGCATCTGGTCAGCCAGGAGTGAAGAAGGCTGAGGTTATTAAAAATCAACCTGAAAGTTAAAGCGATGTGAAGGGTTAAGAACATCACCCCATGAAGATGGGAACAGTGCAATATCTAGTAGGGGCAGCCAGAAGAGCTGGTCCATCACTGAACTAGCTCCAGCTTCCCAGCAAGCTCCAGGCAATGCACTCTAAATTAGCATCTTTTTTTTGGCCCAACAACTGAGGATGTTCAAGAGGTAACCACAATAAACTGAGCTTTCACCTTTGTTTGTTTCTCCTTTTGTCTGACCACAAGCGTGAACAAATTTACCACCCTAAAATACATAAATGAAGAGAGAGATGGTTGTTTGAGGAAATCTTTACCATGATACCTTCTGTCAGGGTTATATCCTAGCAGGAGAAAGGCTTTTCCACCAATCTTCCTAGACTTTTACCTAAGTATCCCAGTTACAGATGCAAGCCTTTGCTGAAGTAGGTGTCTGGCCTGATTCCAAAACAGAAATTTAGCTAAGGGGCATCAGTCAAGAACACAGGAGAGCAGTATTCTTCAGCCATTAACACAGGGCTAACAAATTATTTCTAAAGCATCTTCATAAGGTAATAAGAAAAACAGAATAATTGCTGTTAGCATTACAGGGACTTTGTTTCCCTTTCTTAAAAGAAAATTGAGACTGCTCCCATCCTACCCCAACAAAGCTTAATTTTTCCAAAATATTAATAATTAACTCAATGCAGCTGGATGTTATCCCATGTCTACCCGTTTCTTAAAGCTGTCTGAGGGGGAAAGCTACATTGCGGGTTATACACGAAAGTCTGACCGCAAATTCCTTTTAAAAAACTACCCCATGTACCCTAACCCTTTGAGGGTTAGCAAACCAGGCTATGTGATCCCGTGCAGGTTTTCTAAATCAATCACAATCACACCCTTCGACCACAATTTGTAGGATATTAAAAGGCAAGAAATTTCCCTTTGGGCTTAGAGTAATATTTTAAATATTCAGATGTGGGGAGGTGTAATAACATGTCTGACAAAAGCTGAAATAGCAAACGAGCGTCTCCAGGAGATACGGAATCATTCATTCTGGAAGTCTCGGGATTCATGTTCTATCAGACAGTTCTATCTTGTTACATCAGTTGTTGATCACAACGGTCTATTCTGTCATTATTATATAAAAAACAACTTAAGATCAGAGTAACACTGTGTTTTGGGTTTTTTTTTTTTAGTATTGGAAATGATTAACACATACAGTACCAAACAACAATACATCTGTGTAGTCTGCAAGGAAAGCTAATTACTGTTCTTACACTTAGAACATCTGTTTGCATTTTATAAACAAAGTTATGACCACAATGAAATATAAGCATTCTCCACAGCCAGTCCATAAATAACATTTCACTACAGCTACTGTGTATTAATGTCACAGTCTAAAGCCTTGTTTCTAAAAACGTGGTATTAGTTTCACAGACTACAATCTCATTTTCTCTTTAATCCTGTTTGCACACTTCTGCTTTGGAGCTAACGTGGTTGGTCTAATGGTTTTCTTACCAGACTATGACGATTCATAACTGTGGTACTGTTCCTGCGGGTTCGCAAAACGTTAGCCTGGAACACCTGTGAATTATCACTGTGAAAAGAAACACTCGTCAAATGCAAAAGCCATTTCCTTCCTATCAAAAAGTACCTCTTAATATAAGCTCAGTTTTAAATGCTGTGACAGCTATCATTTCCAGACAAAGCACTCGAGAGACAGGTATATGAGAACTCTTAGCATGTTGGCAGAGTGCAGAAAACAAATTGCTCTTCCCCCATGTCCCAGCTACTTCAGTTATGGATTTTAATTAATCCTATTGAGTCTTTTGAAGAACTGAATAATTGCTAAGATTGATCATTTCTGTGGGAATTTATTATGTTTGGAACGGCTGCAGCTTGCGGATTGCTTCGAACTTCGTCATAAATGGCGTGGGGCTAGTAACTGAAACCGGCTTCAATGCCATAGTAAAATAGAATTAAAAAAATACAGGATCTTGATAAACCTTATCACTACAAATATTTAGTAAGTTTTGAACTTTTTTTTCCCCAGGAAACGTTAAAGTAAAACCAGGTTTTAAAGCCCTACGACGTTTTCACTCGCACTTCTAACCAGGAAGCAGCACATCCATTTAAATAGTGCAGAATTAGTTATTTGATAAAAAATTAGCTCCTTTCTCAAGGCAGCTTTAGTTCTGTTGACTCCTAAAGCAAGATTCACTGGTCATCACTAGTTTATCAACAGCCGTTGATTAGCACTTAATGAATGCAACTGCAGAAATCAAGTAAGTTTTATGGTCACTAGTATACAAATTTTGAGCCACAATCCTACAATCCCCACGCCTAAAAGTCACCAAGGAACTCCACAGGTATACGGATCCACGTGTAAGATTGTAATTAGATGCAAATTATGAGAAGTCACTGCACTGCATCTTTTTTTTTGTTTCAGCTGCTAGCTTGGGCTTAACTAAAGCACTCAACAAACAAACTTTCTTAAAGCTAATGTGATCAATATCATTACCTTGTTCTAAAGGCTGGTAATAATAACAACGCACTTTCTAGACACAAACTGAACCCTCCAGTTTAAAATGCACCGGTTAGACACACAAGTTTTAGATCTCTTTTATCTAGCTGTAAATAAACAAAGCTTATACTGTGAAATAAACCCAAAGAGCAATTGGCATAAGCACTGTGCTCTTCACCAAGAAGAACATATTGACTCTCTCTTTGAAGTGTCAAGTACAAATGACTAGACATAGTTTACAATTTCCAGAGAAGTTTCATTTCATTTACACTCTCAAAAGATCAAACGGTTGCCATTTGATAGGAGGTAGAACAGTAAAAATTTAAGGGATGTTTAGAGACGAGATATACTGGCCGAGGCCAACAGCCACAGCTTCTTTTTAGTGTAAGTGTACCGGTCGGTATGCAAACACAACAGTGCATCCTGAAATCCAGGGTCTGAATGGCAAAAACGGGTCAGAATGGTTCTGTAACACATTACCATAGGCTGAGTCCAATATTCTGTGCCAACTAAAAGAGAGTGAGAGAAAAACCCCTACAATATCCTTACCTTTAACCTCCCTTGCAAAAAACACCAGAGCTGGTGAGATCTCAGACTTTCACAGAAAATTCTTACAGTTTCCATTAAAAATCAATTTTACTTGGCACAAAAACAAGAGTAAAAATTTCTCTGAGAAGTAACTTCCATCATCTAAAATATTTCACTTAGAAAAGTTCTCTGGCTCTACAGTAACTCATTCTGCAAGCTCCTTACTAAATCTGTTAATGAAGAAGTCAAAACAGGAGGCAGAGTAGAAAGAGCAAGCTGTTCAAATACAAGAGCTTTTGTTTCAGTTTACCCAACAAAGCCATTCTGGGAAAAAAATGAAGTTTCTTGCCAAGAGCTGCAATCTTGCAAAAACACTATTCTGCTGGAAAATTCCTAACAGGCAAACCACTGCAGCCACCTCAGATTAGTTCAATGGCATTTCAGTTTAATTTGTATAAACACCCAAGGTGCAGCCTATAAAGAGTTTCAAGGCAAGAGCTCAGACTTAGCCTTCTACCTGCCCAAATCTTGAATTAAATCATTTGTTTATAGCATGGTTAGGGGAAGCCTTTTTCTTCTTCTTCTTCTTCTTTCTTTCTTTCTAGGACTCAAGATTCTCACAGTTTGTAAGAAACATACACTAAAAGGCTGAGATTTTAAAATCATCTTGTCTCAGTTATGTAATTACCTGCTCAGAACCTTCCAAAGAAAAACTATTATTCACAATCCTTCTATACTGCACAGAAATGTAAACTGATAGCTGTTTCATTGCAATTGTGAAAGAACCACAATTATGCTTACTTCACATTAAATCACGACTGAATAGATATCAATTAGTATTTCCTCTGAACTGTAATATACTGTAACGTGTGTAATCATTTTGGTACAAAAGATTTCTAAGGTTTGGCACTTGATATCTAGTTCCTGCCAGAAAAATGAAGTTTAAGGAAAAAACAAACAACAAAAACATAAACAACATGAAGGATTTCAATATTTTATACTATCTTTATAATTTTTATTGTCAATATGCTGTCCCAGACTGCAGACATACTATCAGTAGCAGCACATGGACCACCTTTAAGTTTGATTGTAGCCACTGCCTAGAAGATCAGGCATCCCCTCACTTCATGACAGCTCAGAGGAGGCAAGAAATAGCACTGAGTTACAAACTTACCAGAACACAAAACTATACAAGAGACCATGCATAGCCGAGAGCCTTCCCCCTAGCCCTTGCCTGGCACTGCCCCTGTCTCTGCCCTGTCAGCTGAAGAGAGCTAGACCTGCAACATATGGCAAATATCCACCCCCACCTTGCAAACACCACCTGCCACAGGCTGATGGCAATATCCACGAAAAATGGTCTACACAACTCCCTGTGTTCCTCCCAGTATTGCATGCTAACACAATTAGTATCACTCCGAAAAGCTCCAGGACAATTGATACATTGTTTTACACGAAATGTAAAACTATTGTATCGTTCCTGGGCCCATTAAACGATCATTCGAGAGCATTTACTGTTGCAACCATAGGCAGTGTATTTATTTATGTGGGTCAAAATTGAACCATTACAGAAATCAGAGATTGCTACTTTATCTCTAATAACGGCCACGACCTCGCTGCTGCGTACTGTATCTTTCTTACCTACACAAGACACAGCAGGCCTAGATAAAAACAAAGCACTTAAGTCAAGCTCTACAGCACGTCTACCACGGCTTTCTTGCGCCCCTCCGCCCTTACACAAACCCCTCCCCACCTGGGACACTGCTCAGGAACCCACATTTCCCCACAGCATCACCGCCGCTCTGCGCTGCGGGACGGGCGGCGAGGAGCACACCTCCCGGCCCGGTCTGGCGGAACGCGGAGCCTGAGCGGACACGGGCCCCACTCCCGACACAGAGCCGGCCAAACCCCCCCGTCCCGGCGGCCTGACCCGGGCCGGGCCGCGCTCACCTGAGCCCGTGGCTGA
>JAAGNO010017559.1:0-15384 GCA_033439905.1 Ceryle rudis
CTATCTAGCCCTAACCTTTGAGGACAGGAGAGATGGTTCATCCCTTTGATCATTTTTGTGGCCCTCCTCTGGATGCAGTCCAACACTTTCACATCCTTATGCTGAGGACTCCAGAGCTGGACACCGTACTCCAGCTAAATCTCAAAGAGGACTCTGTTCTGCTTTCGACCCTGATCCACATGTTCCTGAATCCGGTTCCTGAATCTGGTTCCCATTGGCTGCTGAGTCCAGTCTGGGACCTCCCCGGTGTCTACTCCACAGCATCAGTGGTGGCTGTGACATAACTGTCACTGGGGGGGTTGGGTTTGATATTGAGTTTGTGTGTGTATATATATATTTTTTTTTCATTAAAGCTATTTTAGTTTTCTATTTCATAAGGCTCTCTCCCTTATTCCCTTTCTCTTCCACTTCGGGAAGGTAGAGGGTTTAATAGAGAGCATCTGTCACTCATCTAGTGGTCAGTCCAGCCCTAACCCTTGACAGATTAGTTGTCCTCCTTTTTCCAAACATCAAGCTCTGCAGCTCTTTATAGAGCAGGGTGTGTATGTGTGTGTGGTGGTTATTACACATTCAGACTTCTCTGACTGCAATTTGTTAAAAGTTAATAGTCCTATGATTTTTCTCCATTCTGTTTTCCAGTTCCGCAGAGTGTCAGACTTCTATCAGTTCTACTTTACTATGGATAAATTACTAATATCTAATTTGACTATCCTATTTCAGAGAGTGGAAAAAAAAAAAAAAGAAAAAGGACTTCTTCAGTCGCAGGAGCTTTGTTCAGTTAATTGGTAAACTGAGGCATGCATATTCTTCATTGAGATACTGACAGCATTTCCTGCTTCTTGCAGGAAGAGCAAAAGTGACATTGTGGAGGTTGAGTGCTTTGAGCAATATGTTAAGTTGAATTTTACAAGCTTCCTGTTTTAGAAGCTTCAGTGAGATTTTCCAGGTCTTTTGGACCTCCACAATGGTGTAGGACTGGTTATTAAAGCAAAGGTATTTGAGACACTTCTGGGCTTGCATGAGAGATCCAGACAGTTCCTTTCCTTCTGATATCTCAAAATTTATTCTGTAGTTATTAAACGCTGGGGAGGATAACTAAATCACTAGCACACTCTTGTTGGAAAAGCATTGTGTACTATAATTGTTGGTTTAGTTATTATTTCATGGCTTTCCAGGTGTAAAATCTGGTAAAGATTTTAGAACACTTGAAGCTTTTCCAAATTGATTGTCCTATATGTGATTGCAGCCTGGGATCAGGAGGAGCGTAACAAGGTTATAGTGTAGTAGGATTGAAATGAGTGGCAGTAGCAGCAAGGGAATTGGTTACATCTTGCTCAAAACATTTGGCAGTTGTCACATTTAGATACAGGAACAGATGGGCTATTGATTTTATTGAGCAGGGAAGTTCTTGTTTCATTGTTCCTCTGTAAAAATTTTCATTCAGATTATGGAATTTGTTAGACCCTTAATTAAAGAGACCTGGGTTTTTTGTTTGTTTGGTTGGTTTGTTTTTAAACAGAGATTTTGGTTGTATTTAATTTAATGTAATTCAGCAGAGGCATTCTAGTCTTATACTTTTGGAGCAGGGATATACTCCTCAAGCTTCTTTAACTAAATATCACATTCCCAATCATGGCAGCTACGTGAGCTGTGCTAGAGTAGAAGCAGACCACCACAAGTCAAGAGCAGGGAAATGAACTGTAAAGTTTTTGTGAATTATCTCCCTTGTATAGACATGTATCCAGACCATGCATGATGGACCTGGGCTAGTTACTATGCCATGGTTAGACCTACCTAGAGCTCTGCAGAGAAGATACATGATTTTGTATAAGCATGGGGTTCATCCAGGTGTCAGAAAGCCCTGCCCATTCTAATGACACTGTTTCCATAGCAGCTAATGCACTTCAGAAAAGAGGGAGACAAGAATCAAACTCATGACTAACATGGCTGTCCTGAGCTCGTGATGATATAAACTGCAGCACCCACATTGTCACGTATCTTTCAGTGTGTGGTATGTCTAGGCAAGTCACTGAATAGTACATTAAGGTAATTAAACTCCCCTTTTTCCTAAGAGACTGCTCTGATTAGTCATTGCTAACAACCTTATCTTCACGAGGAGGAGCTGGGTTTGCCAAACTAAGCTCCTGCATTCAGAGTCAATACCAGCTTAACACGCTGTCTTAAGTCTGGGTCCTGGAGTTCTAATGATTTCTTGTTGGAATTAGTCTTGATTTGCTTATATAACTTAATAACCAGCCTCTGTGTTGACCTATTGCATTAACTATGTGGTGAATACTCCAAATTTGGTGGCAAACAACCTGGTGGAACACAGTAGGGACACTACAATTTTGCCCCTGGCAGTATACATCAATACAGGGCAGTGTATCTGAAAGACAAAGCTTACCCTTTGATGCCTGTAACCTTTTAGTTAGCTCCTACTACTTGAATTTTATGTGAATCTGTCTGAATTCAATTCTAATCTGAGAGTCAGTTCAGTAAGGGATGTGTATGTATCTCTTTGCTGATACACATTCAAATTTTGATTTTCAGCCTGAGGTTCAGCGTGAGGGGATGTGGGCTTGGTATCTCCCATTTTTCTAAAATGGACATCTGAAAGATACCAGATGAATTCAGCCTTGGAAATATCCCTGTTGGCTCTGAAGGAAATCTGGCTGACTCTCTCAAATGTAGAAGCCTACATGATGATGAGTGAGTCCTGGCCAGCATGATTGTGATGCTAACTATGCTGCCTCAGGTACCAAAAGTCAGACAGTTTGAATCTTGGCCAGTTTGCAGTGGTTACCCCAGTGTGCTGATGACTTGTTTGTTCTTGGAAGTCTTACTAAAAGCCATGTATTGCAATCAGTAAAGTATGGATAAGAGTGACAGAATGGCTTATGAGGCTTTCTCTTATACAAGTGCTATCAGTTCGTGGTTGTTTCATTCCAGGTTCTTGCATAAACAAGGGCTGGCACTAGTCCCACTTAATTGTTTAGGAAAAGGGGCTTCCAGTGCATCCTCTCTGGCTTTTTTCCATAGTTCTTTGGGGATGCCTTTTCTATCTAAGAGTCTACAGATTTTTCTTTTAAGTGGTGTTAAAAGCATACCTTCTGGGAGAGGTTACTGTTATAACACCTAGATGATCTGTTTATACTTTCAGTTCAGCCTCTGCTTGCTTTTTGATGCTGGCCTCCTCACTTCACATTCTCTTTGCTTTAATTCCATCTTTTGTTTAATGGAAAAACTACTTTTTCCCCTTCCTAGTGAAAGATGCTCTCTGTTATCATCATCACCAGTCTGAGGAGGACAACAGTCTCCCAATATATTACAGATGAGATTCTGGAAGAGAGGGGAGCATCTAAGATTTTAACTTCAAGTCTTAGATTTTGTTTGCACTTTCTCCTTTCAGTAAGTCGTGGATGCCCATTTCTCAGTTCTTGCTTCATCCATCCTGAAACAACCCAATTACACCAGTTGAACAGATACAGAGATAAAACAGACTGCAGAATTTCCCCAGGGCTTAAAAGCAGGTGAAAGAGCCATTTCTCACCTACCAGTGCCAGAAGCAGGAAGCTAGAAGTGAATCAAAGGACTTCTGAGATGCAGCAGAGGAACAAAGCAGTCAGTAGTGAACACTGACATGAGCCACTCAAGCCTGGAGGCCTAAATTTATATTGCCTTGTCTTCCTAGAACATTACGTGGCCACAGTGAGCAGGACAGCTCTTTTCAATAATATTAAAGGTGGAAAAGGTCTAGAAAGTCTTAACTAGTTCATCCCTCCTGTGGCATAGGTTTTCCCCCTGCAGGATAATCCCAGCATTTTATATGTCTCTAGTTTCACCTCAGGCACTGAGGGTTCTGGCATATTGACTCTTTAGGTTAGAGCAATATTCACTCTCTAAACAAGAAAAGCAGTTTCTTGTTGGATCTTGTAGTACATTCCCTTAGGCTGGAGCAGTGACCAGTTACATTATTTTTCCTATGTCCATGAGAGGCTACCCCACTCCTCCTGGTTTGCTACTTAAAGAGAAGTAGCTGCCATTTTACTATCACAAATTCCCTGAAGCGATCAGCACTTTTAAACTATACATTCTTGGGGTTTTTTTTCTTAAACAAAGCTATACCCAACTGAGGAAGAGTCTCAGGAAGGTTTTTGACTTGCATCAGAGGTGAAATTGGCTCACTGAATGAAAATTAATACACTGCTTCTTCCCGTGTTTGTCTGAGCTGATGCTTTACTGAATAAAGTGACTCATTATTTACGTGGTTATTAGAAATAGATCACTGACTGGTACCTGTGCTTAAGTCACAAGAGGGGAAATTAACATGCTTTGCATCTTGAAATAATCTTTCTTAACCTCCAGACAGTGCTAGCTCTCTCACATATGTGAAAGCAGGGAGCTATGCTGGAAGTTGTCAATTTATGTTACATACTGTAACAGAGAAGGCTGCTGCAGGTCTGCCCCACACCACACACAACTTTCTGATGAGGGAGCTACCTGAGCCAAAAGCAAAGTAAACTTGCTGGCAGCTGAACATGCCATCTCTCTGAGGTGATGCACTTGTGTTAGTGAATTTACTGCTGTAATACCACAGACTCTCCCTGTACCAAATTTCCCTAAAGATTTTGAACGAGAAGGCTCAGAAAGCTTCAAAATGTCTCTCGTGGGTGAAAGAAGACGTGGTAGTAAAGCTAAAAAGACAAGTATGGTATAAGGAGGAAGGGAGCAGGGAAGAGAGTGAGTCAAGAGAGAAAAGAAACAGAGAGAACTGTATTTGGGAGTAGAGGAGCAATTTTCACCAGGGTACAGTCTGACTTTATGGTCAAACGCATTTCCCAGGGCTGCACAAAGCAGCAGCATGTCTACTTACACCCCGGTGGGCAGCAGCACGTCTGCAGATTGCTTACAATTTGCCAGAAATCTGTCTTGTCCTTCCAGCTTCTTGTTTTCTTCTCTCCCTTTCATTTCCCTGCTGGTCTTTTTAGCATGTTTTCTGGAGCTAATGCTGCAACAGGGCCTCTAATATGACTGAAGAGCTACTACAACCAAACTCACTGAGAAATTATTTTTAATGAGCAAAAGAGTTGCACTGAAGCAGTGAATTCCTTCTCTAGCACAACAAAAAAAAGATCCTTACAGTGGAAATCCTGCAGTGAAAACTCTTCAGATGAATAGCTTGTTAAAGCATAAAGCAGTTAGGTGAATAAAAGCCTGATTACGTACCTGGAGGTAGAATGTAGTAAGAATCAGAACAAGTAAATTGATAATTTGGCTGCTGCTTCTGACTGTGGGCTGTGCCTGAGCAGTCTTATCCAATACTTGCTTCTGAAAAAGCAGAAGTATTACAAGAGGCAGCGTATTCAGAAGAGGATTTGGATCTGCATTTGACTGCCTGTTTGTTTGTCTCTGAGCTGGGACTGTAAAATGGGAAGGAGGCATTTCAAGCTTTTGTCTACAAAAGGTGGTCAGTTTGGACAGGAGAAATGACATCTCCAGTGGCACTGAGACTCCCTGATGGTAATGTGACAGTATGACATGACATCTCTGCAGAGCCTGGCAGTATGATGGCCCTGCATTAGATAGATGTAGTAAGGGAGTGGAGCTCTTTCATCCTTATTGTGAACATCATGTTCCCTTTGGTCATTTGGGGCTAGTGGTCATAAATGTCCACACGCCACACTGCTGAGCTCTCAGAGCTTCTTCCTGCCTCCCCTGAGCTGCTTGCTCTAATCGTAGTCCCCAAGCAGCATTTATTTAGCTTGGAGTAAGCGGTTAATGTTAACCTCACGCAGTCTTAAGTGCTGCTTGAGCACTTCTTCCTATTTATTTATTCCTTTTTCTCATTACAGTCTGGCCCCAGATCCCTTGGGCTTTTGTGCTGCATTCCTTTATTCCTTTTTTTTTTTTTCTTTTCTTTTTTGACTGTCAGGGTCTTTCCTTCCAAGCCAGCAGTCGTATAGAGAAATCCAGTCCTAAGTGTGAAAAGCTTTCATACTCAAAAAGCCATCATTTTGTTTGGGGTATGCCCACTGGATCATTATAGATCATTCCAGACGAGTACTGCCAAGGAAAAGGAAAATACTGGCATCTGTTCCCAAACTGGAAAGTATGTGTTTTCCATTTGGCAGCACAGAGCTATCCTTCATTTAAATACAAGCAAAAAGCCCAGTGCCAACTGAGACTACCACCCTTGTGCTCATGACCACTCAGTTTTCCATTGTCATCCTGGGTAATACCACCACTAACCTGCTAGAGCTCCCATAATGAGGACAGCACTGCCACCTCTCCTAAGTGGCTGGTAAGCTGCTGTATGCAGCCTAGACTGTTAGCAAAACTTCTCTGTCCAAAATATCTTGTGAGTGGCTCAGTTTCGGATCCAGTTGAATTTCTCACCTTTTCTGGTTGAATATAGCTGGACTTTGTATTTACAGTGTAGCTTCTGTTTGGTTGCAGGGAGGATCTCATCTCTGTGCTAAAGACAAAGTAGTAATTTTCCCCAATGCCTGGTACACACACAGCAGTCATCTTTTATATTTTCCCCAATGGTAATTGCTACCTTCTCTCTCTTCTGTTTTTTTCAGACAAACAGTATTAGAAGATGAGCTCTGAGCAAGCCTCTAAATGAAACATGTCATTGTTTTCACCTGTAGTTTTGCACAAAGCCTCTGAAGTTTTAGCTGTTGTGAATCTGTTGATCTATTTGTCACAGATCTCCCTACCGTGTTAGTTATCAGACAGTCTGACTCTGACTGCCTACCTTTTTTTTTAATTTTGTAACTAAAGATAGCATAGTACTCAATTTATTAAGATAATTTAATGTAAATCTATGACAACAGTGAGGGGTTTTTTTATATGGCTTTCTGTCTGATGGTCTTAAATCACATTTATGCATGTTAATGAATTGACCCTAATACCTCCCAGTGGAGGAACACAAGAAATAAGAGGTTTTCCTAAGGTTAGACAGGGATTCAATGTCAGAGTCCTTTCCAAATGAACCCTACCCACTTGCTTTGAGTTAAACCTTTACCAGGGAATTCAACTGGGTTGTTGCAAATTATAGTGTTAAGAACCTAGCAGATGAATCAAATGTCTAGAACTTTATATTTTAGTAAGCAAAGAGCACAGAAGAGGACAGAAATAACAATGTCTCTTTTTCATAGAAGTTTTTGGGTGAGTGTGACTGCCATTTCATCTGGATAGGAAGAACTTTACACTTTGTGTCTGATATGCTGTCTCTCTTCAATACATAAAATAGAGATGCACCTGAGGCGTTATATCATCATCAAAGCACTCAAGTATCAGCAAGTGCAAATACACATCTTCCATTACCTTTCTGTTGTGTTAAAACCAAGAAATTATCATCCAGTTACACATACTCATTTTACTTCCTTATTCTCTCAAATTTAACCTGGACCAAAATTTGATCTTTTATTGCAATTAAAATAGTTTTGTTTGGTTTTTTTAAAGGGGGGTTGGGGGGGTGGGGAAGCCTGCTTCCCTTGTGCCAAGACTGCTGCAGATAGCCAGGAAATAACGTGTGCAAATGTGGTTCATTGTGGTGTTGTCAAAAATTAAGTGCTGAAGTTTGATTGCGTAGGATTTTATATTTTGTTCTTCATCCCATTTTGGGCTATTGTTTACGTAGAGCTAATGTAGCCAAAGCTCTGCTTTCCAAACTGAGTATAAATGTAACGTATACCACTTAAAAAAACCCCAACAAGCAAAGCTCTAACATTCAAGTGTAATTACCCCAAATATTGCTGTAGTGTGCCTGTTGCAAGCAGTGGTGAAAATCTTTATTACTAAGTAAACTACATTCTCTGGGACTGTTGCAGATTTATAACATTTTAACAGTTGAATAATTTGTCCCATTTCATGTTACTCTTCCATCTGCTGGGACACTTCAGCACAGCAGCAGCCAGGCACACTATGATACTTCAGTATTTTCAAGTAGGGTACTGATTCAAATACATATATTCCCTCTACATAGAACCTAATCTGTGAAGACTCTCCTTGAGGCTGTTATTCAGACTAAGCACCCAAAAGCCTGGCCTGACACCCATTACAGAGGGGGTGTGGAAGCAGAGCGGGGCAGCTGTGACTGGGGCTCCCTGGAAGCAACTGGATTTAGCCAGCACACTTACATAACCTCAGCCTTGCATCCTCTAATGGCAAGCGTCTTCGAGAGCTGAAGCAACGACAATAATTTTTCCTAGGGGCTTAAGCAGGTCATGAATTTCTTCCTGCAATGAGTAATAGGCAGTCTGAAGCGACAGACCCTGTCCTGGCATATTCTAATAAGAACTATTTCTGAGAGGAGAGGTTGCAGTGGAGCAGCCAGGTTCTGTGTGGAGCTGATACTGAACAATGAAAAATATTTGCAAGGACGAATAACTGTTACTTCTTTCTTGGTGCTTGGGGAAAGGGGCTACTGAGACAAAGAGAGCTGCTCAGCCCTGCAGCATTCCCCTCAGCTTCACTTTCTGTCTGCAAGCTTTGAGAAGTTTATGGAAGAGCGTCTGTGCAGTATCTAACAGGGAATTAGGCAGGGATGCTTGCAGAGAAAGGAGCAGGGGATGGGCTTTCATAATTGAAACAGAAAGATAAGAAAATATATATGTAACAGAAGAGTGGTGAAAAGGGAGCCCTGAGAATAGGCTTAGAAGCCAGGGGCTCAAATTTGATTTCTCACATCTTGTTCTATTGGATAAGTCACATCACCCGTCTGTCTGATTTTTCTTATCTGTATAATGGGGGACATATTACAGATCTCTGTTTAAGGGGAGGTCTGAGAATTAATGGATGCTGATAGAGTGCCTGAAAGATAAAAAACGCTGAGTATTAACACAGCAAATAGTAACCCTTTTGACTCATTTATGATCTTATTACCACCAAATGTCTCTCTGGCTTCCTGTCATTTCCACTAAGCCTCCTTCTGATCCTATTAAACACCAGGGGGAAGATCCTCAGCTAGTGTCAGTTGTCACAGCTCCATTGACTTCAATTATTTCTCTTGCACAACATATTTCATCCAAAGCACCTCAGGTATTGGAGAGATATTGGACAATTAAGCACCACAACCTCTACAGAGGTACAGAATCATACCACAGTTAGAGAAACTTAGAAAGGAAAGGTTAATTAACTTACCCAAGGTCAGGAAGAAAGTGTAACAGAGGTAAGAAAACAGACCAAGAGTCGTGCTCCCGATTCTGGAGGTTGCCTTGGCCAGGTTTTGCTCTGTGTATCGGGATAGATCTGAAGCCACTATTCCAAGCTCTGCCTTTTTCAGCTTCTTACTGGTATGAGACAGTGCAGGACTCACTTCCTTTTCACACTTTCACGAACTTTTAATTTTTATCCTTCTTGTTTTATTTGAGGTATTGCAGGAAAATAATTATGGAGCATACACATATATAAAAGCTGATTCCTCAGCTGGTATAAATTAGAAAGACTTCCCAAAGGCAGTGGGAACATGACAACTGGCACCTGAGGATATGGTCCCTAAGGCTTATTTCTGACAGAGTATGGCTATAAGTTGCCTAGGGATTTTTAGTCTCATGTCACTTATGCGCAGGCTTTCTGAAGCTGCGGGAAGCTAAACAGCCTAGTGGTGGTGATTGCTTTTCCAATATATTGCCAGCCAGGACTTTATTATCATATGATTGTCAGTAAGCTAGTTTGTGTCCTCATGCCTGCTGAAAGTCCAAAATGGATGCATCAATTGGTGATCCTTAGAATAGCCCCAAGTGGAAATCCTTCAAATATCCACAGTAACTCTGCTGTTTCTGAGATGGGATATTTTTTTTTCCAATGTAGTGAGTGTTTGTGCAACTTCAGCATTTTATTTGGCAAATTTAGACCCTCTTTCAGGTAAGCTAGTGAATGCTGTGATAGTGGAGTATAAGTTATGAATAGCCAGCAGATGAGCATGAGGAGGGGCAATGAATAACTCACAGATAAAGGATTAGAGATTAGTTGTGACATAATGGCAGAGCAGCAGTGCAGAGCTGGTCAACACTCAAAGAGAATCCACAAGTGCAGTGCTTAGTTATACATACAATTTTCAGTCCAAAATCAACTTGTTTTTAAAAGAAAAACATAAAAGAAACAAACCTCACCCTGTGAAATCTGCAGCTTTGATGCAATGCTCATAGTGCTCAGCTAGGAAATCACATGTTGTTGGTTTGGGGTTTTATTTTTTTAAAGCTGCAAACAAGTTGAAGAGGAAAGCCTGTCAGAAATGAGAAACTAAATGTATTTATACGCTTGAGATCTTAATTTCCTGAAGCAGCTTTAAATCCTGATAGTGTACTCTGTACACTGAGTTAAGACCAGATTATATCAAAATTCTAGCTATTTGTTATTTAGTTAAAGAATAAGTGGATCTAAAAAGTGCTGTGTTTTCATACTTGGGTGAAAGCCCAATCCTATCTCTGTAAAGCTCATGAAGTAAATATATATAAATGTGTTTGTAGACACATATAAGTAAATGCAGGTCACTTCTGGGAGAAGCCAGGTCTAAGAATCCACAGGAGCACTGGAGGAAGGTCTGAGGTATGTGGTGAGGGAAGTGAGGGACAAATAGGGCAGCTCAGAAACTCAAATTGGTAATCAATGTAATTCCTTTTCTGCTCCTCTACACAAGTGTACTCCAGAACTAGGAAGTAGTAGTACTCTCTAAAAAGGTCTGCTGTCTAAAAACCTGGAAATTTTTTTTTTTCTTCATCCCTATCCTAAAGTTAGACATTACCTTGGTCTAGACTTTCCTGACCTTTTTACCAAACATATCGTGATATGAAAAGACTTGGTCAGGACTCTTCACCTATGAAAGGAGATGAACCTGTGAAAAGGAGAAGACTCTATCCTTCAACTCTGGCCTGGAAAAGCTGTCTGCTTTTTTATTTCTCCCATGTATAAAATAAGCTCCCTGGCAAGTTGAAAGGGAGGTGCACACACTTTAGGTCAGTAGCCACATATGAGAACCAATATCAGGCATATGCTTCCTCTTGAAAATTTCTATCAAATGTGCTCTCCCATACCATCTTAGCCTAGATTTTTTCCTCTGCCATGGGAGCCAGAGGTCTTCATTAGGAGGTGAAGGGGAACTGCTGCTCTGCTCGGAACCCAAGACAACAGAAATTGGGAAGTTGTGCTATATGCTTGATATGTCAAAACACTGAATGGAAAATGTTGCCTATTTGAAGGTGCTGTGTCCTCAAGAAGATAATGGTGTGCCATGGAATAAGCAAAGTCCCTGTTCTCCAGAGAGTGGGTGTAGGGTGGCTTCAAGTGTTCCCCATTTACCCCCAGTGAATGTGTAAAAGTGCCATCATCCCTCATAAGGGGTACAGAGCGAAGAACAAATACACATTATAAAGTGCCAGAATACTTCATTGTTCAGTGTAAAACCTGTTTTTGTTGACAAGTGAAAGCAGTCCTTACTGTTTGCAGTTAACAGGACCCCAGGGACTTCCTGTTCATTGGAAGAATAAAAAAAGCAAGAGAAAACATTTATGTACAACTAATATTTTTTGCTAGAGCATGCATAACTTAGGCACAGACCCACTACGGGACACTGAAAGGCCAACTTTACTTTTACATGGCATTTTAGGAGTCTAAAAGCACTTCTTTTGCAATAGAATCTCAAAGACTTAGAACTGACCTGGTCAACCTGATCCCATAGAAACACAGTAAATGGGTAAGGGACCTGCGAGCATACTGGATCCTATATCACAAGACTGGTGAGAGAACACAAAAATAAGGCTTACATTTTGGACTAATTAAAGCCAGTCCAACATTACTTCCTCAGCTTCCCCTTGCATTGCTAATGCCTCACAGTTAAGTCCCGTATCCTTTCCCAGGAATTTCTGTATGGACCCTGACAATCTTCCCATTCTTGAAACTGAGAGTGAAAAACTTGCTAGTATTGTAGTCCTGGGCTTGTGCAGGTGCATATTCCTCAGGGGCATATAGGATTGCTCACAGAAAACACCACTCCTCCCCTCCTACTTTTGGGGAAAGGGAGAGATATCAAGGCTTGGGTGGCATGCAGTGGGCCACTGTCAGTTGAAGGGGTTGTTGCCTTCACATTACTGGCCCCCACTACTTCTTTGTAAAGAAGGTAAATTTCTAAATTTCTAAAATAATTTCTGTATGATCATAGGCTGTATAGTTGAGGTTTTTTCCTGGCAAAGTCCTGCTAGAGTCTATAGCTACGAAAGGAACCTTTTCCTTCTACTAAAATAGTTATTTTCATCCTCGATGGTGCTACAGTGTTGTTGAGTATTTACCTGTCTATGCTTCAGAAGGCTTGTCCGGGTCATAGAATCATGGAATGGTTTGGGTTGGAAGGGACCTTAAAAATCATCTATTTCCAACGCCCCTGCCATGGGCAGGGACACCTTCCATTACACGGCATTGCTCAAAGCCCCATTCAACCTGGCCTTGAACACTTTCAGGGTGGGTTCATCCAACAGTCTCTCTGGACAACCTGTTCTAGTGCTTCACCACCCTCACAATAAAGATTTTCTTCCTAATAGCTAATATAAATATACCTTCTTTCCATTATAGCTGTTATTCCTTGTCCTAGGACTATACTCCTTGATCAAGTGTTCCCCCCCCCATCCTTCCTGTAGACCCCCTTTAAGTACTGGAAGACTGCTATAAGGCCTCCGCAAAGCCTTCTCTTCTCCGGACAAAACAACTCCACCTCTCTCAGTCTGTCCCCATGAGGTGCTTCAGCCACCCTGATCGTCTTCATGGTCTCCTCTGGACCTGCTCAAGCAGATCCATGTGTTTCTTACACTGGGGTCCCCAGAGCTGAGCACACTACTGTGGATGGGGTCTCATGCTGCTTTTGAGGCAGCCCGGGATGAGATTGGCTTTCTAGGCTGAGTGTGCATATTGCTGACTCATATACAGTTTCTCATCCACCATCACCCACCCCCAAGTTGTTCTCTGCAGAGCTGCTCTCAACCCACTCATTGCCCAGTCTGTATTCTATGTTTGGGATTTCTCTGACACAGGTTCTTACATAGGCAGCTTATACTGATTGCTGCTTTGTCTGGCCTCTCCAGAACAGTAGTCTTTTGCACATCCCTCTGACCAGCAAAGGGTATTTAGGACTCCTGCTGGTCATAGGTTGTTTCCTGGTGGACTGGAGTATTCTGTCTATCTTGGTCCTGTTTCAGATACTGTTATCAACATGTCACTCCTTGACTACATGTAAAAAGCTTTTGAAAACACACACCATGCTTGGGAGAAAGAGGATGTTATGGAAGGACATGGTATGTGTGTGTCATTCTGCCTGACCTGGTGGGGTATACAGGAGAGGGAGGTGCTCTCTCTGAGGGTCATTCTCAGAGGAAATCCCTGCATTTCTGTGTTCAGGTAATATTTTTTGGTCAGGGAGAGGGCATGCTATAGGAGCTATGTGCCACCTGGTTGGTTCAGTGTCATTTCTGACATTTAGCTAATATACAAATATGGTTCTCACTCTTATTTTTTCCACCTCTAAAGAAATGTTAAAATGTATAAAAGCCATAATGTTATCATCAGTTTTGATGATAGCATTAAACAGTGTATTAAATCATTCCCTTTGGTGTACAATTCATACTTCTTAGCCTGGAGGTGCATTTCCTATTAAAATGTCTCAGATTCACATATTGTGAAATAATATCCACTGAAATTCTTTCCTTTTATTTATGTATTTAAAAGAAGTTGGTAAGGGATTTGGGGAAACAAATGAATTTACTGCCTAGTAATAATGTAACATTATAAAAGGTACAGTGCTTATTATGAGAGCTATTTTCTAAGAGGTTTTTAGGCATTTCATTCAAATTGGCTTTGAAATAAGCACTGTTCCAGATGGACTGAAAACTATCTGAATGTCCCCAGGGACAGCATGTTGAGTTGGAGATAAGAGGATGGTAGAGTTGGGGGGTGCTTTAGAAAAGATTGGGCTGCAAGATTTGCTCTTTCTTCCAGTCAAAATAGTCAAGATTTATGGAATTAGTGTTTTTGACTATCTCAATTTTAATGATTTGAAACTCAGTTTTAAAACTGATTGAAGAGGGTGCTGATCACTCTTTTTCTCAAGTCCAGGTTCCTCTAAGGGTTCACAGTTCAACACCCAAATATTGAAGCTTTTAGCACCAAACTACACTAAAACATCAGTCTGGCTGAACAGCTGCAGTGTTAATGTGGAAAGGGGTTAAGTAATAGTCATCAGTTCTGGTGTCAAACAGGGAGGAACTGCAAGCCCCAGAGAAAAAGAAGACAATAAGACAAATGGTCTGTGTTGGTGGATTTGCCAGAAGAGTTACACTCAGAGCTTATATAAACAAGCTTATATCTTGTGCCAATGTGGGGCACAGATACCCACTTAGCTGTACTGGGGAAAAGCACCTTTTTTCTTGGTATAATTGTATCTGTAACTGAGAGTTTTTCCTCAGAAGAGCTGAGTTCTTTGCAGAGGTAGGCAAGAGGTGAATAATTCACCCATCCAGAGCCTTACAGGCATAACTTCTTGTTTGGGCATTTCCATGCTCAGGTTCCAGCAGTGCCCAGTGAGCTGACTGTTCAGGGCATCATTGTGGACTTGCAGAGGTTATTCCCTGGGTATATTTGCCCTGCTGGCCCTTACCAGCCACATGTGCAGTATGGCAAATGGCTTAATACACCCCACCCTTCAGTTCTGTTTTCTTCTTTTATAAATCACTTATTTTCAATGTAAAGGTTTAACAAAATATGAATTTTTGGTCTGTGAAGGTCTAGGCGACAGCCTCCCCATCCCATTATCTGTGCTCTCTTTTGCTTGCAGTTCTTCTTTGGCACTGAAAATGCAATCAAAGTCACTGGGGCCCCAGTGGACCTCAACTTGTTGAGTAGAATTGGATAAACTAGACAAATTCTGGTGGTAATGGAAGGCATTTATGATGACTACCTGGCATTTTTCTCTGCCCTTTTTTTATGTACTTGTCACTGTATTTTCCCACATCAATCTCATAAAACATTCTTTTGCACATGCTTGAAATATTGATATTATCCTGCAGCAAAGACAAAAGCACATTACAGAGCAATATGGCTTGGTGATAGAATTATCTGCAATACACAGAAATCTCTACTGATGTTCAGGACTGCTATGGTATTAAACACATTACTTTTGCTGACAGGTGTTTTCATTTTCCTGCATGATGCAGGTAGGGGAATTTGAAGGAAATCTAGTTTTCAGTTCTAGATTTGTTCAATAAAAAATGTAAACCAAAAATGCTCATGGATATGGTGGCATCTTTTTAAATCAGAAGGAACTCACTGAATGTTTAAGTAAGTTTCAGAGAAGGCTGTGTGGTTGTATGTGCATGTGTTTGTATGTCTGTATTT
>JAAGNO010017559.1:15484-32538 GCA_033439905.1 Ceryle rudis
GGAACTCACTGAATGTTTAAGTAAGTTTCAGAGAAGGCTGTGTGGTTGTATGTGCATGTGTTTGTATGTCTGTATTTACAAATATATCTATCTATACATAAATATTTATATAAGCCTCACAACTGTTCCATAATTAACAAATCTGAAAGGACTGGGGACAATCCAAAATCCAGCAGTTAAAAATTAGTGTCAGTGAACCTTGTGATCTTTTGGTGGGCTTTGTGATGCGATCTTTGGCAATATCTTTACTCATTATTTCCCCCCTATGACTTTCTCCCCATTCCGTGCGCAGAAAAAAAGAGCTTCTGGCATAAATTGGGGATCTGCTCTCAAAATGACTGCTTTGTACATAGGATGCCTGCTTCAATTTTAGTGAAGTGGAATGTGTAGCGAATGAGGCAGGGGATTCTTAAAGGAGAGGGAGGCCTCTGGAGCAAAGCACTGATTAAGGGGCATCTCATTCTGTCTATCCCTCTTTCTTCCCCAGTGTCATGATATGATGCTGTGTGAGTTACTAGAATCATTTTTTTTCTCAGGGCATCCCTGTATTATGTATTCCTTGTGTTCCAGTCCCCAACCTGAGATTGTATAGCTTGGATGGAAATAATATTGAGCCCTGAAAACAGCAATCAAGGCAGCACTAAATGTGCTTCAAATGTGTAAGGTGCCATAAGGTGCTAAGTGCTCTGTGTAATCAGAATTTGCAATCTGAAATTGCACATTCAGTACTGGTGGGTATTTTGACTGAATTCCCCTGTTCCTGAGCTCTACATTTGTAAAATGAGCCTATCGCCTCAGAAAGGTGTTGTCCAAAGTAATTAGTTTTTGCAGAACAGTTCAGTGCTCTGCTGAGTGGCACCACAGAAAAGCCCATGTGAAAATGAATTACTCTTCAGAGCAGGATTAGTATAGCATGCAGAAGAAGGGACCACAAATGGCCCAATGAAGATAAAACATGGTATCGAGTAACAGCACCTTCAACAGGCATTATTCTTCCTGTGTGCTGAATGAAGGAATGGTCATGTCAAAAAGAGTAGTAGTATGTGCTCTTTTAATTAGAGGCTCTATCAAAATATACACACATGAAAACAAGGCATTGCTTTGATGTAGTATTTGTGCAGGAATTTATGCCTAGAAATCAACTATATTAAAAATAACAGTGCTTGCTGTTGGTAGGATGGGTGAGAATCCAGTCTAATGGTTCGGGCCCAGGGCAGAGACTGCTCCACCCCAACGACTGCTTCTATCTTTCACTACCTCAGTTCTGCTCTCTGTAAGTTGGATGTAATTAATACTTGCTTTCTATGTACTCCGAGACACTAAATTCCTTTGGAATAGTTTGAAACCGTACATTGTACACATATAAACTAATCCTATGTAGTACACAATTCATTTGTGGAATTGAGTTTGGACCGGTATTTTTGTATGATTTCAGGTTGCACGTTCATTGTAGAATAAAACTGAGTATTCTGCTGCTGTATGGAGTTAGACCCAGAGCTGATCAGAGCATGCTGGGGTTTTCATATGCCACTCGGTTTAGGGAGATCAGGTCTTCTGCAGTGTAGAAGGCAGTAGCTTTGGAGGAGGAGACTCTGGTCTCTTCTTGCTGCGCTACATAGTTGAATATTCTGCATGAATCTGACAAATTATTAATCAGTAAATTCTGGGGTTTTTTTTTCTGTAACTTATAAGAGATTTACAAAACTTTTGAAAACTTAGCTGAATATAACCGAGTATTTGTTTATGCCAGTATTTGTGACTGCAGTGAAATTTGTTAATAGACAAAATTAGCAAGCATATAGCAAATGAAATCTTGGTGGTACTACATAATCTTGTCAGGCCATTTCCTATAAAAAACAGAGGTCTACCTGAATGTCTGGCACAACTGACACAAAAAAAATTGTGCTGATCCTTAACCTTTGCTAGCAGTGTGCATCTCATTGCTAGCCCTATTGTATTTAGTATGTGACTTACTGTAAATGCATACCTCTTGTGTGAGGACATCATGGAGGTGAATTATATATGGGCTGTTGGGATCACACTTTGCCAGGAGTTCTTACACTGCTTTTGCACGGGGAGTGCTGGGGTTAAACTACATAGTTTTTGTGATTTAGTCTTTCCTGTTGGATATGACCTCAACTTTTCTTTCAGGTCTAAGCCCTGACAGTTAGAAAAAACCCTGACGCTTCCCTTTCATCGTAAGGTTAAGTGAATATCTGATTAATTCCTAGAAGGTGAGGAAATATGTATAATTTTACAGAGTTCCTTTTCGAGTAGAAGTACCAAAAGGATGACTATTGTCACCATTTCCAGCTAGACCAGAACCTTCTGTCTTTTAAGATCTGTGGGAGAAACAGTTAGTTTTCTCAAGAAGCCTTGAACCAATGTAATGGCTTTTAGTCCTATCCAAAAGGAACAAGCCAGGTTATCTCCTGCCATCACTTTCAATGTGCCAGACATGAATCTCATATAATATATGAATATGTAGACTCTACATATAAACACACCCTACAAGCAAAGGTTAATCCTGTGCAGTGGAGTTACGTTACCTTTTCCATTACCACTTCTTCTAGGCAGCACTTAGGTCAGTACTGTTGAGCACGTTTCCCTGTGTGGCAATTTAAATTGTGTGCAGGGTTCCAGGAAACAGTGCTGGAGACCATACAGCTGTGTATCGTGCAAAACCTCCGTGTACATCCATCATTTTCAAGGCAGCAGGAAAGCTCATTCTTTTTGCCAGGCCTTAGCTGCAGGAGCTTGGATGTGATTCCCCCTTGGAGCTCCTGTTGGCCTGCTGTGCAGGGAATATTCGGCATTCAGGGCATCCATTCTGCAGCCACCTAGCAGAGCACCAAGCTTGCAAGAGGGCAGGAAGGAAAGCACAATCCTGTTTAAAACTACTTGGGCTCATCAGCAGACTGCAGTATTGCAGAAGATGAGAGGTAACTGCTGCATCATTCATCCTTATGCAAATAAGGTGCCAGCCAGCAATAGTGGAAACTGAAACTGAGAAATGATGCAAGCAGCAGGGTGAAGAGATGGGATTATGCATGTGCTACTCTTCCTCTTTATCCCATTGTAGCCCATGAAACAGGGAGATGAGAAAAGAAAAAAGGGAAAGAGGCAGGCGGTCACAGGAGAGGGGAAACAGAGGAAATAAGTCAGATTCCCAAGAGCCAACTAGTTTTAGGAAAGCTAAGGGAGAGCTCTGTTGACTACCCAAGTTTTACCTAGTTGGGAAGGCTAGTAACTAGTAGTGGGGCCACAAAACAACTCTGCTTTAACTTTTCATTCTCTTACTTTAAAAACAAATAAATGCCTGTTTAAATGGTCACATTAGTTGAACATGGCTCTAGCAAAGCAGGGTTCTGTTAAATCTGCCTCTCAAACACTTGCATGTGCCTCTGAAGAACAGAGATTTTTGAAATGTTCACTGATGAAGAATCCTAGTTGTTTTGTAAATGTGAGATGTCTTTTTATTGCTACTGCATAATTTAATTTTGAGGCCACTGGGGTCTGATGTGTATCTTAAAATCTGAGCTCCTGCAGGCACACGGTGTGTCATTATATCTTCTTGTTTCATTTTTCTGAAAAGATATATCTAGCTATTACAGATGAAAGCGTGGAAACACACACGCAGTTTCCCTCTCCCCTTCCTCAAATCTAAACAGAAAAGGCAAATAGAACAAATGCTACAATGGTTTTTTTTTTTTTTTTAAATTAAATCACTCTGCGCTGGAGGGACCAGGTGCCAGATTTGGACTTTAGAGGCTGATAGTTATACTAGTCTGAGCTCCAGATTGCAGCCTGGAATGGAGAGGCCCATCTTTCTGTTTGGGAATGGGCAGACTGTGGGAGATGGTGAAGAAGGAAAATGACCTTTGTGAGACTTCATTTTTTCCTTGTAGAAGGTCTTTGTGAGTTGGGTGTCAGAAGGGGTCTGAGAATGGATTATTGCAGTGGAATCATGCACAGGCATTAATTTTGGAAGTAGGAGACTTACAAATTCTGCAGGCTGACTCTGCTCTTGTAGATTATATGTGTTGCCTGTGTTCTTGTAGATTATATGATGACTTGAATAAGTTTTGTCTGATTAAATGCCATCCCATTTTGAGACCACACATCTCATTCGACAGTTCTGCTCCTACTGCTGCATAGTAACACCATTTTGCAGCATGTTTTATTTGAGCCCTATACTTGGCTGCAGAACAAAGTGGAATGCTTCTTCTGATATCTTTCTGGCAATACCAGTAATGTAATCTATAGTCCAGAGCTCTTTTTTTAACTGAGAAAACCAAGGAATGAGCCAGACGGAGGAGATAGGAGTGACCTTTGGGATGATGAAAGGACTATGGTTGGTTTTACTAAAAGGGAAGGAGCTGATTCATTGAGGCCACTAAGGACAGTCAGACTCTGCAGGTCTCACGAATATTCCAGTTTGTAGACTAGCCAGTGTTGTCTGCCCTCATCTGTTATCACACAGCTCCCATAACGATTCAACTACACCACCCATCTTTCTCAGTGTGGCATATCTACAAGGCTCATATCTGTATGAGCACCAGTGTGGAAGCTTGAGCTGTTACCACTCACCCATTTTTCTGTAGCTGTGCTGGCTGTGACAGTGCGAGTGTTTTGCAAAGACCTCGGCACTCCCTTTCCTGTAGCAGTGTTGCTGTCTTTGGGGTCACAGGTCTTGAGGATTAGTCACTTATCTTCAAGCTCATGCTATTAGAAAAGGATCAAAGCAACGAATATGCTTCAAGTGCATTAAAATAAAACCCAGACAAGCTCATCTGTTCTGTCACAGAAAGGACCCGTAGGTCTGCTCATGCCCTAGCTGGAGGAGTTTTCAGCCTTTTCTTTACCTACATGTCTATTCTTCCTACTGGCTTCCCTCGGCAAAGCTGTACCTTACCCTATGGTTAATGCTGCTGCAGGACAACTCTGGGAGCTTTGCTGTGGGTCATTGCAATTGTCTGACCCCAGGAATGGTGGTGAAGGGCAGTGGTCTGAGAAAGTGTGCCTTTTTTTTAATTTTTTTTTTTAAAAAAAAGAGCAATCTATTTTAGATCAGGGAGAGAAAAACATTTGGAAAGCTTTTCACTTAACAAGGCTCTTCTGTGACATTTAGATGCATTTATACAAGTTAAAAAGGAATTTGGCACCTTCCCACCTCACTCAGCAGGCATAGAAGAGAAAAAGCAAGTAAAAAGACAAGATCACTTGATATGTTGCTTTGTTTTGTTCACATGAAGTGTTGTGCCCGTTGATGTTGGCTGAGTACAGCCCACAAAGGGCCTTGGCAGAGGAGTCCTATTCAGTCAGGCCCAGGGCTTGCTTTCTAATGAGGAAAGATAATTATCATGCCAATCTCTGATTGTATTTTACTAGGCACATTTAATCTGAGGGAAGATAGGAGCATCTTCTGTCTAATACAGACTTGAGAGGAGTGCTAGCAGGTGTAACTAAGTAATCACTCTGAAGGATTTGTTCATTGTTTCCCAAAAAGAGGAGGAAAGTCTTCATGTCTGTCTCTGTCTTCACTGCTCTTGAGTTCAACCTGTGCAGTTTGACCATGCTGGCCTCACTTCTCCAAGCACCTTCAGATCCCTTGAGAAATACTCTTTACAAGCATTTATTACTGGGTTTGCCAACCCACCCTTTTCTGTTTGAAAGAGAAGATCTGAGGTGTGTTTGATGGGAACCTGATGATGTGCAGTGTGCTCTGAGATATCTACTCCCTTGGCTGTAGAGCTGTGTAGGCATGACTGTATATTTGCATACATTTTTGTACATTATAAATGATCTCCATAGATGTGCCTGCTACCTATTTGGGTTCATATGCAGGAATGTACATGTGTCTTTTCTTTGAAAACACACAGGTGCCTGTGCCAGGGGAGTGTACAGATGAACGGATGCTCTGGGAGATGTTTACTTTTATATACCCAAGGGCATTCACGTCTACAAGTTTATTGCTTCTGATTATATGGGAACTCTAAGACTACAGTGGCAGTTGTAACTTTTGAGAATTATCTTGAGAATTCTCTTGTTTCTTTTTCTTAGTTGCAACTCAAATTCATAGAGCTTCTAGTTTTGCACACTTCTTCAGACCATGCATTATCTCACTGATTCTGTTTACCACTCGGTCCCGCAGTCACACCAGACAAGTTGCCACCGGGTTGGGAATAATTTGCTCTGGATAGCACTGTATAAACTCATTTTGCCTCAAGGAAAAAGGCAAACAGAAATAGAAGGTGAAATATAGAAACTTTAGGAAATTGTGCCTTCCTTTTGGGTCAAGGTATTGGAGTTCTTAAGCACCTTGGTCAGATACAGAATCAGCTCCAGATAATGCTTAAAGTGTAATTTCAGTAAGATTTAATTTATTTTGTCATTTACTTTATAGTCAGTTCCTTTATAACATATCAATGTTTTCTGTTTCCAATGTGCCATAGGTTTCTGCAGTGGAGGTTCGCACTGAATGTGAAGACAGCTAGCGGGACAGTCGTGCTTTCGATGCTAGGGAAGCGGGCTTTGCATGTTAGCTGGGTTATTCCAAGATCAGTAATGGAAAAATTGGCAGGATTTGCTTACTGGCTTTAGCTATCAGCACTGACAACTCATTGCAGTGAGTGGAAAGGACCTCACAAGCCTGCAGCTTTATGATGCCTGCTGCATATGACTGCATTGGTTTATATATGGTTCAATACCTTGTCCTTGTATGCTACCAGATCAAGACCAGTATATCTTGATCCCATAGTCCACTCAATAGGCAATTTTTCTTGCACTGTAGCAAAGTTCAGCAACGGGGAAGAGGAACAACCTGACCTTTTTTGATTCATTCGCACTGTCCCCTGCAGAACAAATTTCTCAAAACACAGGATGAGTCACTAAAGTCACACTATTGGCTCTGAGAGGAGAAAGCTGTGAGTAAATCTTATTGATCCAGAGCCCAGTGTCCAGCTGCTAAAACAACTGTTAAAACAGGTGTGTCTAATTTTACCTTTGGAAACAGCTGGGGAAAGTGTTGGCCGTGTTTCAGTATCTTTTTCTTAAAGAGAAGGCAGGTGGCATTCTCTGAACATGCCACTATTGAATTAGGGAAACCTATTAATATTGGTGAGTCAACTTAACTTAATTCTTTCAACCTGCTAACAAGAGCACTTTGGAAATGATTGGAGAAGAATGACAGGGTACCTTGAATAAACCAAAAGGGAAGGAGATTGCAGTGTGTGTGTTCTAGCAACAGCAATTTAATCAATTTAGGTGCATCTGTGCTACCCGTCACTTTGCTGGCTGTTTGTATTTCTTTTGCCTGGATGACTTGATGTCCTAGCGGTATTTTTCAAATGAAGGCATGCACCATTAAAGTAAAGATTACACATGCACATAAATAGATAGATAACGTGTATGAGAGAGAACATTAAAAAAACCAACAACAGCCCTGCTCTGAGTGATTTTGGTTTTTGCTGCAAACTCAAGCATTCAAAATTGGGGCATGCTGGAGGTAAATGTAACATCTTCTCTTTTCTGCATTTCTTTTAGTTCTTAATTACAGATCATGTTGTTGTGGACTGCTGATTTGTTTGTGAAGCAGAAACAATCAAGTGAAATGCATTTGTATAGTTAGAAAATTCTGTAGTTTGTGAAACCCGTCTTAGTTGCTATAAAAATGAAGGTGTCTGTTGAATAATGAAGGGGAAGGAGGGGATCGAGTAATTAAAGAACTTGAATGCCACCATGGGTACCCAGATTGTGGTCCTATCTCTGCAGCAGGGTTCTAGAGTGATACATCCTTCCCAAAAAACAGTAGGTTACAAAAGTGAGTGCTGGACAGCAGAACTAACAGATTATAATCAGTTTGTACTTTTATATTGGTCTCTTTGTGTCCCCAAGAACAATGGCTTTGAAAGCTGATCACTGTATGTAGTGGGCTGTGAATTCCATCCACACTCCGCCCCCCCCTCCCCCCCCCAGACTGTTAGAAAGAAGCAGAGTGGGTAAAAAGAAGATATTTTTAAAAATATGGATTTTATTCACATTCTTTAGCAGCATCTGATCGTGCTGAGGAGGGTATAAGTAGCATCTAGCTCCTCCAGATGTCAGCTATTTACAGAGACACACACCAGAAGTTTTGTGGACAACAAATGACTGAATCCCACGCAAGATGCTCTTCTTGGCAAGAGGAGAAATAGGAGTGAGTGGGTGAGCCTGTGTGTGTGTTCCTGTGCAGGATGGGATGGGCAATTACAAAAATGGGAGATTGAGAGGGAGAAAAATGAAGATGGATGGAGGTAAAAATACCTGCTAAATGCCAGCTGTCCTACTTGGATGGTGTGGGATTGTTGCCTGGGGTAGTCTCAGTACTTTGTCTAGTCTGATTTTAACCCCATAAACTTTTTTACCATGACTTACATAGCCTAAGCTACAATAAGCTCTGTATAAATATCTGTTATGTATTATTTTCACCCTGTAACTAGCGACCTAAGAAAACCCAATGATGAGAGCAATTTGTTGCAATACAGCTTGCTGGGAAAAAGCAAAACAAAACAATTAGACCATCCTCTGTTGGAAGCATATTTTCAAGGACACATTTCTTTAGATGGAAATCTTGTTGTTAAGGTTTTTAAAGCTCAGCAGTATTTCCGGGGACAGATCAAAAAGTCTCATAGAACCCACAAATAGCCAGATGGTTTGGAGGCTCCCCTCAGATGCCACCTATTTCCCCAGCAGAAGTTGGAAACATGCTGTCATACTAGTTTTGAAATTTATATTTGCATAATATTTCCTGCTACCTTGAACTACATTAGATAATTTATTTCTCTTTCCCGTGCAATTTCTGTTCGGTGGTTTGCTCTGACACCAAAGCAGTGGTTTTGGGTGGGTAAGAGAGGCAGTCTTCCAACCTTTGTGTTCTAGGCAGTCTAGGTGCTATTGCCAGTGCAAAAGGAAATCTCCCATTTTCAGTGGAGAGTATTGCTTGATCAAAGTGGCACAGAATTATTCACCTTTGAAGGGTTCCTTCTGAGGCTGCTATTTCTTTTGTCCTTTAACTAAAACATGCTTCATTACCATATATATGTAGTACAGATCTAAGATGCTGAATTACCTATTTCTTATATCATAGTCTTTGGGTCTGGTAGTCCCTTTACAAAAAGTTTCTTGCAATACAGCCTATAGTGAGATGACATCCTGCAACTTCAGCTGTCACATTGTTGAACTGTCACACAACAGGCCATACTGTACTAGTGTGGAAATACAGAGTTATTTTAAACTGGTTTTCTAAGGAAATGATGCTTCTGCTATCTCTCTCTCTGGCTATCACCCCTTTGGTTGCCTGGCCAGCAGCGACAACATTTGACAGGAATGTTGAAGCCCTAGAGCTACTGAATTCCTACAGAACTTGTTCCTTGTCCCTGCTGAGTTGTAAGGGCTGGTCCACCAGCTGGTAGCCTTGCAGCTCTGAACCTGCCACAATGCAGGCTGCCTCATTCTCAGCCAAAGCAAGACACGAGGAGGTAAGGAAATTAAAGGTGTTACACGGGGGGAAGGAAATATGACAAAAACCTGAGCACATCAGAGGAGGGAGTGTGAGAGAATGTGTGGAGAACTGAGGGGTGATATGGTGACATTATTATGATGAATATGGGGGGTGAGGGTGATAAAGGGGAAACATGAAGCCTCATTTCCTACTCTTTTATGTCATCCTGCTGCTTGTAGATCAATGTGTTTTCAGGTAGCCAGGAATATCAGATGCCTTCTTTTTATCTGCTTGCTGCTACATTTCTGAGGATTACATCTAGTGTAGGGGCTGGTAGTCGGTAAAAAGCATCTCAGTGCAGGAAAAGGTGTTATACTGAGCACCTGTGTATAAAAATATCTGTTTATTCTGTTGATCACATGCTGCTTTTTTTCTCTTTTTTCTCTTTTTTTTTTTTTTTTTTTTTGGTTGTTTGTTTTTGGTAGCTTGGGGTGTCACAGAATATCTACCTTCTGATATCTGTGCAGGTGGAGATCAGAATGCAGAGATGAAAACAGTAATAAAATGATTCAGAGTTAGTCATTGTAAAGACCACTCAGATTTCTTTTATCCTCATAGTACCCACCATACTTCTGCCAGTACCCTGGAGGAGTCAATGACAGATTGTGTGCCCATCCTGAGTGCTCACTTTTGGTGATTGATAAAAAGGGGAGGGGAGTGAAACACGGCATCGATTTAAAACTGTGTATACCTAATTATATATAAGGGTTGACTTAAGGGATGAATTGGTCCAGGGTGCGTATGGCTTTTGTGTGATCAACCACAAGTTCAGAAGGAAGAAAGAAACCAAGTGTGATTCTTCAAGTGAGCTCCCTCCATGGGTTATACAGGCATTTCCTTTTTTTTTCCTCTTTTCTGTTTTCTTCTGTTGTCCTTGGATGATAGTCTGATGGAGAGATAGGGAGGCCACAGAGGAGACAGAGAAGCAGAAATACATGTGTGTTCACATGTGTTTGTATGCATCTGACTATTTACGCATAATCTCTGCATCCCTATCATTGTCTTTTCCCTCAACACTTTAAAAATGAGTTCTCTGTCCTGTTCAATAAATAGCAAATGCATGTTGGCAGTAGTTTATGCCATATCTGTTGTATACAGCCTATCAGTGAGGGAGTGGTTTGCTCCTTACCCTTGTTTCCACTTTGTGATTTTCACGAATGCATGGTGCTTAAAGCTCATGTACTTCTGATTCTACACTTGCTCTGGTGTTAGCATTTGCAGCTCCAATGGGGTTTTATTGCTGCTGGATACCTCCCCTTCACAAATTCCCTCTCATTTTGCTCAGAGACAAGGGTGCTGGGTAAAGGGAAGTGTTCAGTTTAAGGAAGAAAGCTTTTTACATCCATGTGACTAACACAAACACTCCTTGAATCACAGTCAGGATGGAGGATTTGACAAGATGAGGAAACTGCTGGTGTCTCAGGAGACCTACAGTGCTGGAGGAGCTTGTGTGGGTGGAGTGGAGTTTGAGACCCTGGGGAAATGACAGGAGAGTGAGGTGCTTCACAAGGAGAGACATGTTTTTAAGCAGTTCATGCTCCTTACATTTATTCTCACTATTGTGCTTTTATTGACCTTCTCTGCTGGAGACCAAGTGTCCCAGTAAGCCTACTGATCAGTTGCTGCAAGTGGACCTGGAGTTTATTTTTCTTGCCTCTGTTTGATTTGTTTGTGTGGGTGTGTTTGCATGCCTTGAAGCCAGGGCCTGTCCTTAGTATTATTAAATATATCGGCAGGGAACAGGTAGTTAATGTACTGCTACCCATCCGAGAGTAATGCTACAGTGACCTAAGCTGCATTTTTCTGAAAGCTGCAAAACCTTTTAAAAATCTAAGTGAAAAAGGCCTAGGAACTGATGGACCAGGGTTTAGCCATATTTTCCATGTTATAGAATATAAAACTAAAGTAGTTAGCAGGGTGCTAATATAAGCCCTCCTATGCAAGAGGGACAAACAACTTGCAATTAAACAGGAGTATCATTAGTGACACACGTGAAATAATTGTTCTTCTGTATGCAGTGATCATGAGACTTCATCTGAAGGACTGCATCCAGTCTTAAAGCATTTCACGTCAAGAAAAATCTAGATATTTCAAAAAAGCCTCTAGAAAAGCAACAATAATGAGACAGTCTAAACCCCATGGATCTCTAAGGAGCAAGGAAACAAATCTCCTTATCTAGGGAGGAGGGACATAGCAGAAGTCTTCAAATATGTAAATGATATCTGTAAAGAGGAAGGAAATAATCTTTCTTCTATGATAGGGCAAGAAATAACAGACTGCAGTGTTGAAACTGAAAATATGTGTGTGTGTATGTATATGTTTGTTAGGGAATTACGGATCGCTAGGAAGGGATTATTTAGAAGACTAATAAATCAGGCCAGTTTTCAACTTGAAAATGAAAATTTACTGAACTCATTAATTAGCACCACACTTTATGCTAATGGCTAATTCTCAATCGTTATCATTAATTATTACTTTATATACAAAACTGTTAGTCTTTAATTTTTATGCCCTAAATTAACTGCAACTATACAGTACCACAGAGCTGATTCTCTACAGTTAGTACAGACAGCTACTGTCCTTAACAGTCTTAGCTGCAGAAGGAGAAAAGATGAGAAGGATGAGAGAAGCTGGAAGTGATGCTGGCTTGTTGTCTTCTGTATGCAATTTCCCTTTTCATACCTGATATTTTAATGCTACTTTCACTCTCCCAAAAGTGGGATCTTTAACTGCTAACAGTGCTGCTTCTCTTGTTCTTTTTTCCTAGATATGTTGTAGGTAAAGTTTATCCTGCCTTGGAGCAGAAAGGTGGACTAGATCACAGGATCATAGGATGTCAGGGTTTGGAAGGGACCCTGGAGATCTTCGAGTTCTGCTAGAGCAGAACCATATAATCTAGCACAGGTCACACAGCAATGCATCCAGGCAGGTCTTGAAAATCTCCAGAGAAGGAGACTCCACAAGCTCTCTGGGAAGCCTGTTCCAGTGCTCTGTGACCTTTACAGTAAAGGAGTTCCTCCTCATGTTGAGGTGGAACTTCCTGTGCTCCAGCTTACATTCATTTCCTCTTGTCCTATCACAGGGCACGAGTGAGGAGAGGTTGCCCCCCTCCTCCTGACACTCGGCCCTCAGATATTTATAAACATTTATTAAATCCCCTCTCAGTCTTCTCTTTTCCAGACTAAAGAGCCCCAGGTCTCTCAGCCTTTCCTCATAAGACACGTGTTCCAGTCCCTTAATCATCCTTGTGGCCCTTCGTTGGACTCTCTTGAGTAGATCCCTGTCCCTCTTGAACTGGGGAGCCCAGAACTGGATGCAGTATTCCAGGTGAGGTCTCACCAGTGCAGAGTAGAGGGGGAACAGAACCTCCCTCGATCTGCTGGACACACTCCTCCTAATGCACCCCAGGATGCCATTGGCCTTCCTGGCCACAAGGGCACATTGCTGTCCCATGGAGAACTTGTTGTCCACCAGGACTCCTAGGCCCTTCTCCATGGGGCGGCTCTCCAGCAGATCACCTCCCAGCCTGTATTGGTGTAATATATTATTCCTTCCCAGATGCTGGACTCTGCACTTATCCCTGTTAAACCTCATTAGGTTCTGCTCTGCCCAGCTCTCCAGTCTGTCCAAGTCTCACTGAATGGCCGCACAGCCTTCAGCCAAACCTTCGTGCCATCAGCGAACTTGCTGAGAAGACACTCTGTCCCGTCATCAATATAATTGATAAAGATGTTGATCAGGACCAGACCCAGCACTGATCCCTGGGGGACTGCACTAGTCACAGCTCTCCAGCTGGACTTGGCACCATTGACCACCAGTCTTTGGACTCTGTTGTCCAACCAGTTACTAATCCATCTTACTATCTGCTCTTCTATCCCACACTGCCTGAATTTCTCCACAAGGATGTTATGGGAGACTGCGTCAAAAGCCTTGCTAAGGTCAAGACAGACTACATCCACTGGTCTCCCTGCATCTGTCCATTCAGTCACAACATCATAGAAGGCTATCAGATTAGTCAACCATGACTTCCCCTTGGTAAATCCATGCTGACTACTTCTGATAACCTTCTTCTCTTTCACATGCCTAGAGATGACCTCCAGAATGAGCCACTCCATTGTTTTTCCAGGGATGGAGGTGAGGCTGACTTGTCTATAGTTTCCTGGAACCTCTTTCTTGCCCTTTTTGAAGACTGGAGTGACATTGGCTTTCCTCCGGTCCTCTGGTACCTCTCCCGTTTGCCCCAATTTTGCAAAAATGATGGAGAGTGGTCAGGCACCAGCATCAGCCAGTTCACTCACACTCTTGGGTGCATCTCATCAGGGCCCACGGACTTATGTACGTTCAACTTATGTAACTGGTCCTTAACCCAGTCTTCATTGGCCAGTGGAGAGTCATCCCTCCCCCAGGCTCTCTCCCCTTCATCCAGGGACTGGAGTTCACAGGGATTGGTCTCAGGAGTAAAGACTGAAGCAAAGAAGGTATCCAGCAACTCTGCCTTCTCTGCATCCCCAGTTATCAGGGCTGCTGCCTCATTCAGTAGCAGGCCCACACTTTCCCTATTCTTCCTCTTATCACTGATATATTTGAAGAAGCCCTTATTCTCTTTTACTTCCTTTGCCAGTTTAAGTTCTAAGAGGGCTTTGGCCTTACTTGTTGCCTTCCTACATGCTCTGACAACTTCTCTATAATTCTCCCAAGGGACAAGTCCCTTGACAAGATAGCCTCTTGAATTTCCTGGCTGTCTTGTTTATTATGAGCCTAGTTACTAGGAGGGGAAAAAATAATTTCTACTGTGGTTGAGAGCAACTGGACTGTATAATGTGTACCACCCCATGCAGGTTGTGTAGCACAGTCAAGACTTTTAAAAATGTCTGTTTTCTTTGGGTGAGGAGGCAGCCACCTAATGGTCTTATTGTTCATTATGCTTTAGCCAGTAAGTTGGTTTGCCACAGACCGTGCAGCATGGGCTCTTTCAGGGTTAAAAGCAGAAGAATTGTTCCCCACGGTGTCATCTTTTGTCCTTCCAATTTTTTAGCTTTGGCTGCTACGACCTTCTTTTTCTCTTCATCTTCTGCACACTGACAAGGTATACATCTTAGGAAATTACACCTACCAGCAGCTCCCACATGAGCACGCTTGGCCGCAGGAGACATTTCACTCTGCCTGGCTGACAGTGAGACACTTGTGTCATTGAAAGATTTTTTTCCCCTATACCTTTCTTTGCTTCTCTTTTAATTCTTTTTTTGGTGGTCAGGAGACTACGGCAAACACCAGTCACCTGGCAGTTATTGCTGTGAGGTGAACAGGTGATTACAGGCAAAAGCCAGGAAAGATGATAGGTGGAAGAGAGAAGAGAAGCAGAGGGGAGCCTGTGCACAGTATCTTATTAGAGAGCTCGCTTTTCATTAGCACAGAAGCCACTTTAAAGGAGCAAAAGCAACAGTTTTTCTAGCTTTTCCTTTTTGTGTCAGACAAGATTTCTTTGAGTGCAAAAGGAAAATAAAAATCGTCTTTCTGCTTTCATGGGTAAAAATTAAAATAGTTTCCTATTTATTACAGCAGATATTTTAATTCTGTCTATTTTCTGTCTCTACTTCAGCCTTTCAGGTGCTATTTAAGTTTTAGAAGTCAGAGTTCTTAAAAATTAATTTCCCAGCTCTTCTACATTAAGAATTCATGACATAAATGTTAGTTCTGCAGTGTTAATATTTAGCACTAGTGTGTAAGGTGCTGGACTGGCAGATCTCATAGCTCTAAATCTAGATCTACAGAATAGATACAGCCAAGAAGACAGGAGGTCATACATCCTCCTCTGTCATCTGCTGGTGTGTCTAACTTGCTGCTGTGAGAGTCACTAAAGGCAAGGGATTGCATGTTATCCCAGGCAAGGCTCACACCTAGGCTGGGAACAGGCTGCTTGCCTTCACCTTAGGCTTGCTAACATTGCTTCCAAACATAAGGAGAGCTAGGTACACATATATTTTTGTTTCCATAAACATAGTAGCTACTTGCGTCCATAGTAGCAGTTGCTAGGAGTTATGCTAGAGATTAATGTGGCTTGACACAAAATCAGGCTAATTGTGGAGTTGGTTACAAAGTTATCTGCCATAAGAGGGGGCTGTTATGGATGATGGAAATCAGTTCACAGCTCATGCTACAGGTCAATACCATTTCATTCTGGTATCTTAGTGAAACATAGGTAGTAAAGGCACTGAAGTGTGAATTCTGTGACAGAAATGTCAGAAAATTAAACCATCAGGCTTTTTTCCTTCATTGGTGATTTAATAACTGTCTAAGATCAAGCAGTGGGCAACCCTGGTGTCTTCAAACTTGGCCAGTCTTCTGGTTTCTGTAATCTTCCCGAGTCTGAACAAACCGTTGATAGAAAGTCACATTGCTTGAAATGATACAAGAAGTAGAAGCAGGTTCTGATTCTCTGCCTGACAAGATTTGAGCAGCTGCCATTGAGCCCAGCTTCTACTGAGAGTAAAAGGGATAAATGCAGTTCCAGCGTTCCTGGAGGAAAGAGCTCTGCAGCTGCACAGGATCGGTTTTTTTCTTCTGAAATAAGAGTCTGCCTGTCAGCAGTACGCTGACAGGCAGACTAGAGCCTGCTTAGCCCACTTTGGTAAAGTACCCCAGGGGCAGGGATTAATGTTTCTGCGACAAAAGGGGAAATGCTGGGTACTTGAATAACAGGAGCTCCTCGTGATGGTTAAGTAAACCAAACCTAGGCATCCTTCATTTAATACGAAGCACATTCTTAATTACTGATCTGGTAGAGGGTCCAAAGTCTAAGGATATTGTCCAAATTTCTGAGGCAGCTTTAGGAGACAGGATGCTTGCTGGTGTCCTGTAGAGGTAGCCAGAGGTATCTCTGAGGCACATTCAGTGAAGATTGAAAGAAAACTTACACATTCATGTCTGAGAGCAGTTGTACTAGTCTCTCCTGTGTGAAGCCGCTATTGCCAGTATCTAAGCCTTTCCATTCTGTTCAGTTCACAGACTAGAAACTTAAGCCAAAACAGGTAATGTTTGCTTATAAAGCTGGTCCAACATATGTTGGTTCATGCCTTTCCAGCAAGTCCATAAGCTCTACGGGGAAGGGACTCTCTGCTTCTCTTAGATTACATAATGCTGAGTACACTGGATTGTTCTTTATACATTATCTAGTAAACAGGGACAATTCTAACATGTTATTGTCAGTTTGCATTAGCAAATTCTGACATTGCCTCTTTCCCAATTACAACTGAATAATGCTTATCAAAGCGAGATATATTGATGCATTTGTGTGTCCTCTCACACTTGTTCTTGCTTGTTTCCACTAACAGAAGATGTTAGGTGTGGAATTTCAGAAAATAAAAGTCTGAAGTTTGCAAGATTTCTGGCCCTTAAATTGGATGCTTGACAGAACTGAATTTGTGTCCCTCATTTTCTGTCAAATCTCCCAGTAGTTACTGTTGCTTTTGGCTAACTTACTGCTAGCCTAGGCTAACTGGTTGTAATCAGCTTG
>JAAGNO010017562.1:0-19074 GCA_033439905.1 Ceryle rudis
GGCGCGGCCCGCTCCTTGCCGCCGCCACCGCTTCGCTCCTCCCGGCCCGGTTCTGGCCCAGCTAGCGCTACTGCGAGGCTGGAGCGGGGCGTCCCGGCGGAGCCTGCGCCGGGCCGAGTCGGGCAGCCTCCGCGCCCCGCTCTTAGGGGGGGTGGAACGTTTAAAAACTGTGACGAGCATTTAGCCCAAGCCCAAAAGTCTCTCTCCCATATTCCTTTTCTCTTCCCCTTGGGGAGGGAGGGGGGTTAACAGAGAGCGTCTGTTAGGTCTAAGGGGCCGCCCTGACCCTAAACCGTGATCACTGTTCAATTGTATAATTATTTACGTAGCGGATGGTGTTATTTTGCCTAAAACCCTACTACTAGGTTGGAATTAAAGGGATAAGAACAGGTACAGAGGGGAGTTTGTAGGAATGGTTCAGCCCACTCAAGCAATAGAAAGAAGACAAAAAAACCTGAGCAGATGCAACAATGTGTAAGATTTGGAGAGTCTCTTGCTCCATACTTACTTGGCACATTGCACCACCTCAGCATTTTGGTTAGTCCTTGCAGCTATTAGAAAGTAGCATCATGTTTCTAAGGCAATCAATACTGTAGAATAGTCTGTTAATTCCAAAACATGCCAAGTCCTCAATAAACTGATTTTTTTTTCCTGCACACTTTATCATTAGCATTATATATTTCTCATTATTCCAACACAATGAAAAGTTGCAAGCAAGCCCATACACTGTTATCTCTGGACAAGCCATATCTAGGTGAATATAAAACAAAAAAAACAAACCAACAAAAATATCCAGATTTTAGAAAAGAATGCTGGGGTGGCTTTTTTTAATGATGCTGGAAATTCTCCTTAGTTGCTTAGCAGTTTTTCATCTCTCTCTGAACTCCATGCTTGGAGCTGTGATGCTGACCCTGCACCTGTCTATGGAACTGCAGATGGCTGATGTAACACAGGCTATTGACTTCAAAACAGGAAGGAGGAGGAGAACCAGATTGCTTGTGTGAGATGTACACATATTTCCAAAAGCTAATTATTTGTTCCCTAAAATATTATGAAGGCCTGTGCAGTTACAACTGGGATTCATCTTCACACATCATTAAAGTCCTAATGTATACCTCTGGCAAAGGAGGGAAATCTGATCAGAAATTACACACTTTTAATTGTACACAGAGTGACTTGCAGTGTTACTCAGTAGTATGTTCAGTTTGTTTCAGCAGGGATTGTTCAGCCTGGAGAAGAGAAGGCTGCAGGGAGACCTAATAGCTACCTTCCAGTACCTGAAGGGAGCTTTTAAAAAGACTGGAGAGGGCCTGTTGACAAAGGCCTGGAGTGAAAGGACGAGGAGCAATGGTTTTAAATTAGAAAGGAGCGGATTTAGATTAGAAATAAGGAGGAAGTTCTTTACCACGAGAGTGGTGGAGCACGGGAACAGGTTGCCTAGGGAGGTGGTTGAGGCCCCATCCCTGGAGACATTCAAAGTGGGGCTTGACAAATATCTGAGCAACCTGCTCTAGTTGAGGATGTCCCTGCTCTCAGCAGGGTGGTTGGACTAGATGACCTCTAGAGGTCACTTCAACCCAGACATTTCTACGTTATGTTCATGTTAATTGAAAGAATCACATGTGGGAGGGAAAACAGCATATAGCATAACTTAAATGACTCCAGTATGTATTTCTTTTTTTATAGTAATGAAAGAGCCCACCAGTTGTCATGGTTTAACCCCAGACAGCAACTAAGCACCACATAGCTGCTTGCTCACACCCCTCTGGTGGGATGGGGGAGAGAATCAGAAAAGTAAAAGTGAGAAAATTTAGGGTTTAAATAAAGACAGTTTAATAGGTAAAGCAAAAGCCGGGCACACAAGCAAAGCAAAGCAAGGAATTCATTCACTGCCTTCCATCAGCAGACAGGTGTTCAGCCATCTCCAGGAAAGCAGAGACCCATCACACATAGTGGTTATTTAAGAAGACATGCCATCATTCCGAACGTCTCCTGCTTCCTCTTTCTTCCCCCAGTTTTATATGCTGAACATGATGTCATATGGTACAGAATATCCCTTTGGTTGGTTGGTCACAGCTGTTCCAGCTGTGTCCCCTCCCAACTTTTTTGTGAACCCCCAGCCTACTCACTCGTGGGGTGGTGTGAGAAGCATAAAAGGTCTTGACTCTAAGCACTGCTCAGCAGTAATTAAAACATCCCTGTATTATCAACACTGTTTTCAACACAAATCCAAAACATAGTCCAGTACTAGCTACTATACCCAGCCAACACCAAATAAACATATATCAAATATACTCAACATGTTTAGCTTTTACAAAATACCAAGGAACTTAGCAAGTAGCTAAAGGCAATGTCATTCTCTTTATGCAGTTAACAAGAAATATCAGAATATTTAATTAAGAATAGTGGACTTTTAAAGACTTTGAAATAGAAAAAAAATTGTTACCTTTCCAAAGTTATAAAATAGCAGAGCAATAATATCACTATCAAGCAAGATAATGGCCATTTTTGTGAGAGGACCATATTCTGCATACAAACACACAAAGACATATATATGTCTATAACTAAAAATTTGAAAAGCAATCCCTTTGAACTTGTTAATACTCTATTTTAATATAAAAATATTGTTAGTTCCCTTTACATGAATTATGAGCATGCAGTGTATGAACAAAAAAGCTTAAAAATGTGATTTGTTATGTCCTGCATAACTTCACATTTCTAAATGCAGAATTAAGGCTGGTTGAGATAACATTATTAGGAGTTTGAAAACATCCTGATATATCTGAAGAACATACTTTATTTTTTCAGGTTAAACTCTGTCTTAAAAACTTGTTCATGGAAACTACAGGTTCGGTTTCCTTCACTACCTTTTCAGTAAAATGGAAATAACAGAGAGGAGCTCAGGACTAGAGGCACTAAACCAGCAACTTTCATCTTGCTTGAAGTAAAAAATCTATCACCTGTTGGATTTTAAGTTCATGATCCACTGAGTCATGCCCTATGTCAAATACAGTATCTCAGTTAGATGAAATGCATGGTTCAGATACATGCAGTGCTAACACTAGGATAAGAAATAAGGCCTTTGCTCCCCATTTGAGGGAAGGAAATCCAGCTGTGTAAGCTAGAAGTGACCTCTAAATGACTTGTTCATCTGCTTATTCCAGAAAGCTTGTAAATCAAGACATGTCATGGACTACATACTGCCCTTGGTCTAGATGCAGTTCATAAAATGGACTTTGAAACATAAAAATTGAAACCTGCACATTTTTTAGTGTAATTTTACCTAAAGCCCTAGAATGCAAAATTCCAAAAGCTAGACAGTACAACTAAAGAGTCCCTTCACTGGTATATTCAGGACACTTGAACTTGATGTACCTGTTCATTTAGTACTTTATTAACTTGTAGAATGTTAGTAGTTTCTGTACTAGAAACTTTATTAGAAAGCTTCAATGCTCAGGGTGCCCAACTGTTTTCTGAAGAAAGCACCCGTAATACAAATGATTCCTGTTAAAGTGCTATTTAATTTGGACTGTGAATGTCTGGAGAAGAATACTACAGATTTCCTTATGTTAGGCTAAATAAACTAACAACCTATTATCATCATGAGTTTTGTAACTGAGTCAGATAAGCTGCTTTTATTTTTCATTACACTAAATGGTCTTTTCTTTACTATTCACTTAGAGCAAAATTATTTATTTCTGTTTATTAGGTTTATATACATGGCAAAGTTTTGGCAGCAAGGGGTGAGGTTACAGGGGTGGCTTTTGTGAGAAGACATCAGCAGCTGCCCCCACATGAGAAAAAAAAACTTCCAGACATGTCCAAGATGAACCAAAGCTAAGCATAATAGTAATGTTGGTGGCACCTCTATGATGACATATTTAAGAAAGGGTAAAATCAGCAACTGTGAGAGAGGAATGAGAAAATGTTAGTTAAACAGTCCTACAGACACCAAGGTTAGAGAAGGAGAGGGAGGATGTGCTCCAGGAGCCAGAACAGAGATTCTTCTGCAGCCAGTGGAGAACATTATGATGCAGGTTGTGCCCCTGCATCTCATGGAGGATTACAGTGGAGGAAATACCCACACTGCAGCCCATGGAAGACCCCATGTCAGAGCAGGTGGATGTGCCATGAAGAAATCTGTGACATCCCCAGGCCACGAAGGAGCAGATATACTGGCAGAAACTGTGGCTCCATGAGGAACCTATACGGGAGCAGTTTGTGCCTGAAGCACTACACCCTATGGAAAGGACCCATGCTGGAGAGGTTCTTGAAGAACTGCAGCCCATGAGCAGGACCCACACTAGAGAAGTTCATTAAGAACTCTGCACTAGAGCAGGGGAAAAAAGTGTTGAGGAAGGAGTAGCAGAGGAAATATGTTATGAATTTACCAAAATTTTAGTGAAATCCTCTTGACGCCTCTCCAGCTGCAGTTTTACAGGGGGCTTCTCTGGTCATCTAACTGCAAGGGAAATGCAATCTGAGCAAGAAACCCAGCTCATAGAGAAGGATTAGGGAGTAAGCAATGTATGATTTTTTTATGTAGATTAATTCTTAAGGAATCTGAAAGTTTTTTTTCAGATTCAAGATTTTTTAATTTTATTTTTGTATTTTAAAGAAGTACTTTACACATCAACTTTTGCCTTAACACGGGAATAAAAAGTATTTCTTTATTCCAGATCATTACAAAGTACTCTGTCCTGGCAAGAAAACAATGAATAAAGACATACTTTGACTATAGTGTCTTCTAATATCACATAAGTCATATCCCAGTTTGATATCTATCCATATTGCAAGGGCATTGTGTAATTGCCTATTTTTAAAACTTCTTTTGTTGTTTGGGTTTTGTTTTTTTTTTAATTTAATTCAAACATTTAAATATTTGTATGTGAAAATACACCAGTAGGCTACATGAGCTACTTTAGCTCTGTGTTTCAGTGACAGCTTGAAGGGGAAAAAAAAAAATTAAAGCATCTTGAATTTAACAGGGAATAGTAAATGCAAAAATGCAGGACAGAATTTGAGTTATTTGTATTAATTTTATTTATTTTTTTAACATAACCTAAATTTGTTTTGTCAATTTTCCGTGTTTACAAAATATTTTTAGATATATAAAAATAATTATTTTTAAAAAATTAACAACAAACTTCAACAATCTTGAATACCAATCTAATAATGTGGTGGTGATGTTGTTCTATATCTTGTACCAAGGCACAAACAAAATTTGTATGTTAAAAATATTTTTAAATCTACTTTTTCTTGTACTCCATACTTTCCAATACATAGAGAGCCATAGTTCATGGAATATCATAAAGACTATACAGAATATTCTTTTTTTTTTTAAACTTATGAAAAATAAATTATATTCAATGGACAATTGATGCAACTGATGAAATCCAAGGTCATGCACTCCATTAAGTGTTAAGGGCAAAATTTGTACCAAAGCACTAATTACAGAGGTGGCAAAATCTTCTCAAGAAGAATAGAAATTATTGGTCTTGGTAAAAGAGTTGTTGTGTGAAATCTAATGTCAGGTGATACAGACATCTTACCAAGTGAACAAATTCTTATTCTTAAATTCTCAGAACACTTTAATTGATTCTGTTCACATCAGCTGCTTGGTCATGTTCTGATAATTCTACCAGGACATATTCAACATTATTAGGTTTCCAACACAGAGAACTACTTCTTCTGAATCTGGATGTTAAACAGAATTCAGCTCTATATATATTGCCTCTCTTTATCTCCTCTCCAAATTCCAAATTCAATGGTAGTGTCAAATAGAACGCTGTAATTCTTTAGAGTACATTTTAAAAATAGAAGCATGTCCTGAAAACATTGTTTGCTGATCTCTTTATATCACTGCAAATATCAAAGAAATGAATAGACACTGAAAATAGCTCTTCACCTTTCCATGTATTTTCAGCAGTGCACACCATCCTGTCACACAGAAGCCTGCAGTTCATGTGTAATTTTACATTTTCCATTTGTAGGGTCAGGAGATAATTGACATGCCATGTGTGTCACGAGAGAAGGGAGGAAACAGCAAGCGTCTCCTGGCAAGGATAATCACTGTTGCCCTCTTAACTGGATCTCAGCTTCAACTACACATCTCAATTTCTCTTTCCAGTAACAATTGAAGAGTTCAGTTTTTATCTGAGTTAGCAACAGGCTATGTTACTTGATGCATCCAAGGAACCACAGAGGACTGGACAACAATCATCACATAGGTCTTTTGAGACTACTCACTACATAAGCTATGCATGTGGTATATAGGTCAACCAAGAAATTATACATGGCATAAGGAATTTTGTACTAATAAATGGCTAAGTATTGTCACTTGATTTTGGAAAAAGAAATTAAAATAATATACTACTGAACAAACATTATAAATGAACCAAGTTATCATGTATTTCAGGAAGAATTTTGCTTTGGAATAACAACCAAAATTGTCAGTGATTGTTAGTTAAGGGTCCTGCTCAGCTGTTTTTCCATTGTAAGACTAAGTTCACATGTAAACATTTCATGGTGTCACTGAAAGTTAAATGCATAGATGGATAGATATCATTATATGTATTCATATACAAACAATAAACTTTCGGTGCTTATCAGCTAAAATGTAAGATATAAATATATGCACACTCGTATAAAAAAACCCCATACATACCTTACTTTGAGAGGTACTTTTCTAGATTTTTATCTTTATAAACCTCTTCAAGGTATTTTCTTCAATTATTTTGGGGAATAGTCTTCAAACAACAATTTAGGTAATTACTCATAAATATCTACCTACTGTATGCAGCACAGTACATCCTTATTTTTCTTGTGGGTATCAAACAGAATGTAGGCTAATAAAAGGTACAGAAATAAGGAGAGTTCTGATGCCCTGTGAGTAAGACACTAAAGTTAGCTTCATTTGTCAAATGGCTGATGTAGCAGCTAAATAAAAAGCTCTTAGTGAAACCTGGGCCATATAGTTTCTTTATACAGACAAACGAGGCTCTGCTGCTTTTTGTTCATTCTGTATCTCTCCAGAATACTTACAGCTCTCAGTAACACCTACTGACATAAAGTCTTAGGGTCAGCATCAAATCCCATTAAAATAATCTGAAAGACTTCTTTTGAGTTCAATGGGGTTTAAATCAGAGTCATATTAGATTCACCTAGTAGAGTAATAAATATTCATAGATGGATGAAAGAACAGAACATCTCTGCAGTTTTGAGTACAACAGGAAGATCATTTGCTTGGTGAAGGATAATCCACTTGTTGACCAAGAATGACTCAGGGGCCAGAGTGGAAATTTACACTTTGGGATATGCAGGATATGAACAAGTGATTAAAGTAATAAAAAAACCCAAAACCATAGGAGTATATGCTGCAGTTTCCAACTGAATATCTGCAAGATTTCTTATTCATCCTTTAAACTAAGTATAATTGGAATTTTTGTTAATATTATCTAATTATTTTTAACTAATCACTTCACTACAAGATAGCATAAATTGGCACAGCTTCAGTAATCAAAATAAAGAAAAAAAATCTTTTTCTAGTGTTTCCCACTATATACAGCAACATCTCTCCATTAATATTATGCAGATGTCAGTGGTATAATCTGGTTGGGCCTCATGTCATATAATGAAGTCTTACTGACAGGAGTGAATTCAATATTCTCAGTTGTACATAATAAGATTCAAAGACCAGTGCTGCAAAACTTCAGCATGCTTTCTTAATACATTGGCTTTTCATTATGCAGACTGACTAAGAAAGAGAAAGGCAGAGGATATGAGAGAATGGAAAATTAAAACATCATAAGCTGTTAAGAAAACAGGTCATTCTGAATGGGGGAGACCTTTTACTCCTGGTACAACACATAGGCAAAAGGAGTCTCATGGTTCAGAAGTTGCATAAGTTTCACAACAATTTCATATTAGCATTTAAAACACACTTTAAAACAAGGTGATGATGAAGTGATAATTTGATAGAATGATATAATTACCTCTTTTGTTTATGCAGAGAGAATACATTATACCCCTTTCTTCCACCACTCATCACAGTACCATCTGAATATATGGAAAGAAAAAAATCTATCCAACAGGCTTCATGGATAGCTATATGGCCTGAAATTCCACTCCAGCAGATGGGGAAGAGAACCAGGAGGGTAAAGTGGGAAAACTCGTGGGTCGATATAAAGAGTTTATTAATGCAAAAACTGAACATGCAAGCAAAGCGAAACAAGGAATTTATTCAGTAATTCCCAGCAGCTGTTTAGAGCCATGTCCAGGAAAGCAGAGGTCCATCACATGTAACAGTGTCTTGGGAAGATAAGTGCCATAATGCTGAACATCCCTGCTTCCTCCTTCTTTATGGCATGGAATATCTCTTTGGTTAATTCTGTTCACCTGCCCAGCTGTGTTCCCTCAGAACCTATTGCACATCCCTCAACCTAGTCGCTGGCTGGGCAGTGTGAAAAGCAGAAAAGACCTTGATGTTGGGTAAGCACTCTTCAGCAATAGCTAAATTATCCCTGTGCTACCCACACTCTTTTGGTCACAGATACAAATAATTGTATTAGCTACTATGAAGAAAGTTAACTCTATCCCAGCCAAAACCAGTACAGCTTCTCAGATGGTGAGTCTATATTGTCTTCAGCTTCAACAATGGCTGAGGATTTTTGGCACAACCTTGTAATAGCAAAACAGCGCATAGCAAGGCACTTTGCACCCTTGTCACTGGGTGTTACTGCTTTTGTCAATGCCTTCCCTCAATTTAAATACTATATGTTTATATAAGAATTTGTTATATTTCTATTAAAAAAAAGAGGGGGAACATTATATTATGATATGCTTAAGGAGGTACTAAATATAATGCACACATATAACTGTAGACATGTATCTACAGAAGTAAATGTACATTTTATTTTATTGACACTGTTCACACTTCAGTGGATTCACCTGGCCTAATATAAGTACACCCTGTGTACATGTAACATTAAAATGTGGTATAAGTGACTATTTAAATGCACAGTCATAAAACATCTGCATCAACAGAAAAGAAAACTTAAATGACACTAATTGTCACCTTATCTGCTAGTCTTAGTAGAAAGAGAAAGTGGCAAATGAGTCTTTCTCAGTTGCTCTAACAGCTACAGGCATTCTCCCCTATTAACATATAGAAGATGACACTAACTCTACAGCCATAGACTAGAAAACAGGTGGTTTTTTTGTCATGCTTGTCAGTTCAGTATCTAAGGACAAAATTAATTTAAAAATGTTATCTGCCTAGAAAAGCCCAAATTCCAGCAGTCTTTTCACCACTAGCCAGTGATCTTCACTTTAGTTGTTAGAACTAACATTCACTTTTTTTTGATTCTTCACGAAAAATCTAGAAGAAATGCTCACAGAGCATTAATAAACATGCACCCTAGTTTTCAGACAGATCTACTTAGTATTACCTCACTTAATTACGAAAAAAAATAAAAAATAAAAGCAACATCTTATTTCAGGAAAGTTCCTCAAGTATGGAGACTTACAAACAAAAATGTGATAAAGACTAACTTGGGACCTTAATTAATTAAACTTCATCTGACTATGCATTTAGCATGTTCATATTTTTACATTCTATGCTTTGCTCTAAGATATTTCTATTTTAGGTATTTTTACCTTCAGTACTGAAGATTATAGTTGTCATGTTGCCTTCTGGTGATGAGTGAGAATTAAACTCATCATTGCAATAAAAGAAAGTTACAAATAGGCCTTTTAAGAAAAAGACGTCATGCTCTGAAACAAGTAACTTTTTTTCATGCTAGCAGAGATTGCTGCTATTAAGATCAGCTCTGGCTACTCCTGTCCCTGTGAAGTCAGAGGAATGCATTTAGTCCTCTGAGAATCCCAGCCTTAGTACTTTACAGGTCTTTGTGCTTCTTGACAGGAATACTCACAAGCAGAAGAGAAAAATCATGAGAAACAGAAGGAAACATTACTTGTTAGAACATAGGAGGAATTACTATTGTTCTGAACTTTTTTTCTTCCAATATGCAAAATTTAGATGCCAATGCTTCACATTCATCACACAATCATGGGACAATAGATCGTGAGTAGTCAGAGCTCAGCTTTCCACAGACCTAATTCTTCAGGCAAAGTAAACCCTTAGTCAAGCCAAAGCTCCCCTATGACTTTCTCATCTGTGATGACATATTAGCTGCATTTAGCTTTGTCTCAGAGAATATCACATCCTGAAGATTTGCCTGCAGAAAAGCCATCATGAGGAGTTACCACAATATCTTCTTGTTCAACTACAGAGCACCTAAGGCTACAAAGACAAAGGCTGCCTTCTGTCTCATGGTGGAAAACAATCACGACAAAAATTCACATGATAAGCCTTAAAGAAAGCTAATTTAATCGAATTCTGATTATGAACCCTATAAGAGAAAAAGAAAAAGGAGATACAAATAGGTCTACAGGACCTACCTTTGCAAGGAAGAAGAAGCTATTGCAGTTGGCTTTACAGACTACTGGGGATATCTAGCAGGATAAGCATATTAGAAATTATAAGGTGTGTTAATACTATGAGAATAAATGAAAGCACGGATACATGAAAAACAGTTAGACTGTGTGCTTAAATTCTTAATTTTTGTAAGAAATTATCCTGAAATCCAAGTGAGGTTAGGGGTAAGTGTTGTGACTAAGTTTGACAACATGCAATGATAAAAATTGTCACCATGGACATTTAATGAAGTTACTCCTATCAGAGAATTTATATTTTCTTATCCAGGATGATTTCATATAAACAAATGCATCTTTACACATACTCTTAAAGGAATAAGAAAATACACACAGCTAAACTGTGAAATTTCATATGGGAAAGAAACATCAGGTTTAATAGAAGAGGAGCTTTAAACACACTGAAAAGTCCCCTTTTTGACCACCCCTGAAAACCAGTGAAGATTGCTTGATATTTTAGAGGAATTCTGAAAATAAGCCAAATATACAAAATATTCTGTCATTTATTTAGAGAACCCATGGAGTTCCTTAACTGCTTAAGTCATGGTTCCTTTGAAACTGAATATCAGATATGTTCTGTCCAGCAACTAGGTGTATGTAAAACCTAAGAATAACACAAACCCCTGACAACCATTTTTTCAGAAAATAATCTATAAATCCCAGTGTATTAGTTTTCATGAAAAAGTACTGAGAAAGCTCTTTTTCTAACTTCACCTGAGTCTCTAACCATGAGTTAGAGTTTCCATGAGAGGAGTTTCCATGAGTTTCAAGGTCATCTTTTACTTTTCTCTGGCATTCACACAAAAGATGAAAAAGAAATTAATTTAAAATTATCTCTTATATGCTGAATTAATAGAATGATAAGGTGACACTGGTAAAGAATTATGTGGTGTGATTTGGTGCTTAATCTTCTGCAGCCACATTGCTAAGATGTAATGCCATGCCAAAATCAGCTCAGTGACCTCATTTCTATAACATATTTTCCTTTTGTTCTAGAATAGGGTTTGTGTTGCTTTGGTGCCTGAAAATGAGAAATTTGATGCTACCTTTGAAGAGGTCTCTTCAATAAGAGATGTAGCTTGTCAATTCACAGACAGTGGGGAACTATAGGATACAACCTGACTGAAATTTGTGGTTTATAAAATGAAAACATTCCATTAAAATTCCTGTCTTTCCCGTAGTAGTCTAATTACAGAAGCTTTATTCTTTTTAGGTTAAAGGGTGTTCCTCACACATTCACAGGTCATCCATTTCAAAAACATTAATTGATAGAAAAGGCATGAACATTGCAGAATTAGAGAGATAAAAAAATTAAAATCAAAGCAAATATTCTAAAAATTATTTAGGGGATGAATGTTTATAAACATAGTTTCATGGTTCTCTTTCTTTTTGGATTTTATACGAGCTCAGCACATTATAAAGAAGACAGAGAGGGCAGAGTCCATCACTAATTACAGATTCTATCAGCCTTGTTAAGGAAAATGGAAGGACGAAACTGCATTGCTGCAAAATTCTGAAGCAATCAGCACACAGAATTGAGCTGTCACAGACTACAACCATAAGTCTACCGAAGCCTGAAGCAGATGGAGCTGCCTCATTATTGGATGCAGCCTACCAGTTAATAAATAAATATATTTAGCTTGCATTAACAGACTAGAGGAGATACATAGTGTTTTAAATATCTGACAAATAACTGGGTAATGATTAATAAGAAATAAAAAAATATTGCCCCTGTAATATGATATGCAGCTTGTAATTCAAATCAAATGGATTCTCCAACAATGAAAAGGAACTTTAAAGAGATGCTGTTAACATGACAAAAATTCATTTTAGTCAGAAAACAATTGTCTGTTTAAGGTGTCAAAGTAACATATTTCTCTTGAGTTTAGTTTTGGTGATATGATTATTTATAGTTTTAACACTTTTGTTCAAAATGTTGGGCCTTTTCCAACACTAGTGCTAGAGTAACAACTTCTAGACAACATTAGGAGACAAATACACAGCAGGAAATCTTCTCCACAGAAAGGAAGGATAATAGCATGAAAATGCATGGAAATGTCTGAGTTTATTGTGATACATTTTAACAGTTTTCTGAATAGCAGTAAGTTAAATATATCTATATTCAATTTTAGCCATTGATGACTTGTGATAATTTCAACTGGTATGTACATTCCCCAGTGAACTCATGAAGGAAAGAAAATAGCTCTACTTCACACTAGGGTTCTTATGTGTGGATGGATCCCAAATTAGAAGTGAAATAAAGATTAGCTGTGTGATCAAGATAAACTCTGAAAAACAAGCTGCAGTTGTAGAGCTTAACATGAAATGGTGGAATATTTCATAAATGAGGTTGAAATACTATTGTGTTACAAGATTAAATACTTGATACATTAAAGAAAGGTGTCAAATGCATCCCAGTTAATTGCACACCAATAAAGATGGCATAAAAATGGTTTTTTATTTGTCTCTGCAAGTTAATACGTTGCGTCTTCTTAAATATGAGACATTATTAGGTTTCTCATCTTGCATAATTCTCAAAAGCAATTGATACTCAGAAAAGCAACTGCTACTCATTTAGTCCATTTTAAAATACACATGCATTTCTCATTCCTTTTAGCTTCTGAGGCAATGAATCATTCAGCTACAGTAGATTACACCTGAAGTAATGTTTCTTTCTTCATTTAATGCTTTCCTTTCTAAGACTCCATTTAAAATCTATTCTAATTTAATTTGTATAATCTTTTCTTTACTATTACACAATGTGTAAATTAGCATTTTTATTTTCTCAAAACACAGGGGATCCGTAAGGTGTGGTTTCAAAATACAAGGACTGTGGCCAATGGCATCTTCAAGGCTTGGTGGCTCCCAGTTCCTATTGAGTTCTCACACAACAGATGCCATGAGCTCCTTTCACACAGCAAAATTCTGTAGGAAACAGGGTCTCCCTTTGAGTTATGAATTTAATGGGAACTAGGAGCCAGGAGCAGTTGCTTCTGTGACAGGGCTGTTTTGTTAGCTGGCAAGCAGAATCACATTTAGCCAATCTAGGTCACCCTGAAAGGCAAGTAAAACATTGCCAAGAGTCACTTTACTCATCAGAATGCCTCTCAAAGTGGCCCAGTGTAATTTCTCCCTATCAGTGCTAAAGAACTCTCACTTTTATTAATCTTACATTACTAGATATTTGGGCTGACTTTCTTTCTCTGTTTTTCAGATACTGTTCCCAGCTCAGTATGCTTCTTATTGAGCAGTATTATTCTGTAGAATTATACTCTGATTTCTGATATTTGGATAGAGATTTTAAGGGCTAGAAGTGGTAAAAGCTTATTGATTTCATATCTATTTGTATTCAGAGCTGTGAACCACACAATAATCATGATGGAATAATTAATTTCAGTGGCTCACACTTTCTTATTTCATTAAGATAGAAAACTCTTCAGTGTGCCTGAAGCACATTTTAATTTTAGCATTTTTCTCAGATAGATTATACATGCACTGCTTTCTAGTATAATGTAAGATTTGGAGGGTAATCAATGATTTGAGGGGGAAGAAATTAGTAAACTTAAGCTTTCACATCAACTGTTTTTTAAAAACAGACATAAAGTAAATATTTTTTAATATGATGTAGAAATTAATGATTGACTCAGTGGTGAAACTTAAAAAGTACAGGTACTCTTAGGGCTAAAATATGCATCTTCCTAGAAGGACTGCATGTTTCAGATTTTCTTTTTTTTTTATCTTTGTGCTAGTACCATTTGTAATGCAAATGCTAAATGGATGAGCACCACCAAGTGGCGCTCTGATGGGTACAAACACCAAGCAGAAATCACAGTATTAGCCCTGAGTGATTTTCAAGGCTAAAAATCCACAGTATTATGACAACTCCCCAGAACTGTAGCTAGAATACTACTGACATATCTATTTTTAATGAATCTTCAAACAACTAATTTTTCTGGAATTAATTTCTTGTTCAATGATTTATTTATATTCTATTAATTCCACAAGAAAATTTCTGGAAGATTTTTTTTTCCTGATAGGTTTAAAATGTTTGAGGTAGTTCAACATTACCACTATGCAATCAGAACTTGCCATCTTCCATTTCCACTGGTTTAGGGCATATCTTTTGCCTGGTCACTACATTTACATTATCAGTTTCAAGTTTTTTGCTTGTAATTTTAAACATCTTTATGCTTGAGCTAGATAAGAGGTAATTTGCTACAAAGTCTTGAGATGTAAAAGTGATACATTCCCTTGGTAGGATGACTTTCTTTATAGAGACATGCAGAAAAATAAGTGATGAATAGATACATTCCTCATGTAAGATAGATAGTTGCATCCTCAGGTGCATATTGGTTTATTCATAAACCTTTTTTTTTTTTTTTTCCTGTATCAGATATGATACTTATAGATAGCTTTGTTGCTCCTGTTGACATTAGAGCTTTTCTCCCTCAGATACGCTTAGCTGCCTTCAGGATATAACTGTTCCTCTACTACCAGCAGAGCTTTTTACTGTGGTGATGATTGTGGTGATAAAATGGGGAAATAATACAAATAAATTTGGGATGTTAAGAATATTAGGGGCATATGATCAAAGAGGAGGCAGAGTCTGTAAGAAAGTAAGCAAATGTCCTAAACTTTTTCAGACCAAACCAACTACGCTCAGTTTCTCACTCCCTCCTTTTCTCTCTCTCTCTCCCCCTCTCTCAATGACAACAGACTGATGGAAAGAGGTATTACTTCCCATACAGCCAGACTGAAAGAGGAAATTTTGTTGTCTCATGGAGTCAGTTGGACAGAACATTGGAAGCCCATCCAAAGCACTGGCCACAGGATTATCTGAGCAAGAACTATCTAGAAAGAATAAGTAATGTTGTTAAAAACAGGGTTTTGAACACTGTATGAACTTCAAGAGCACTTATATGCAACAGAAATAGAAAATATATACCCTAGACAATCATTTGCAGTGTGTCCCTCACAGGAACATAAGAGGGAGAGATGAGACCAGGTGGAAACACACATCTAGAAAATCTGAACATTAGAAAACCCTGACTGTGCTCAACGTAACAGATATCCTGTGATCATATTTTGCTCATAAACATGACATTTTCTGTGAAAGAAGAGAACCTGACCACATTCCCTAATATTATATCATTTAAGCAAGAGAAAACAGTAATCTTAATGACACTCTTCACATTTGTTTCCTCTCTTTATAAAGACCTTCTTAAATTAGCTAATCTGGATAAACTGAACAAACCAAAGAGTCTTAAAGATTTGGCTGTGGTTCTTTCCAGCTTTATGCTATTTATTTTTAATCAATATTAGAATAAAGGTGTAATTTATGAAGATAAGAGAGTTAATAATGTGCCAGTGGAGACAGTAGGATGACCCAGCTGAAGTATACATTGATTACCATTTTATCATTCTTGATCAAAAGAACAGAAAGCTGGCATGTAATTCAATCAATATATATTTAAATTAAGTATAGTATAAATGCAATCAATATCATGTTATAGAAAACAGATCTTATCAAACAAAACTAATTTTATTTTTTACAAGATTACGTTTGACTGACAAAAGTAACTGCAGATGTAACCCACTTAGATGTTATAAATGCATGATTTAAAGTTGCACAGACTTAAAAAATTAGCACAGAACTTTCACAATCCCATGAAAAAGGGATTAAGAACTCACTAACTGACAGACAATAAAAAGTAGTGTTCAGTAGAAATCAATAAAGTGGATATATCTAAGGAAGCTTCATTAAATGTTAACAGAAATTTTGATAGTATTTTGAATTCTGAACTACTTATATATACGTAAATTAAAAAAAGTTGCTTTAGCTGTGATTCTTAGAGGATCTACAATGTGGATATGGCATAGCAAGAACACAGATCAGTCAAGGTTATAAGGTATTCTGAAATACAAACAAAACCATCATAAACCCCAGAAATTTATTTTTATATTTTTTTAAAACCATTAATGGGACATAAATGAATTAATGAAATTCAGTTATGAGAACCATATTTAGAAGGCAATGAAAAATAAGAACCACAAATTGAAGTGCTATGAAAAATGCCTTATTGTAAAGATAGATATTAGAAGCTCTATTCACTTAGCTCTAAGGTCTTGCCGAAATACAGTTTACATATCAATCTTACATAGACCTTAGAGAAGTACATATGTTATATGAATTCTGAACACGTAAGGTTATAGGTTTTGCACTTACAAATTGCTGGACTTCATACAAGAATAATAAAAGTTCTACACTCTGAATTACATGTGATATCACATTAGTATGACTTGAAGTTCAGTTTCGGCCCCATAATCTAAGAATCACTTTAAAATTTATGAATATGAGATATTTCACTACTTTTGGTTTATGGAATTTCTCTACATGTGTCCTTCTCTAAGCAAAACTCACTCATCTCTGCAGATATTTAAAGAAATATTCTGTGCTTTTACTGGAATGTTGAAGAATTCAGTGAGTTTCAATGCTGACATTATAAACTCATAGAGATGTTATCAATAAGAAAGGGCCAAAACTGCTACCTCCATGGAAATTGAACTTTCCTTCTACTCTGTTTGGTTGTCCCTGCTTTGGGACTGTGACAAACATACAGTATGGAAAGCTTGTTCAGTTTCTGTAGAGGAAGCAAACAAATGGATCCACACACCATGATAATCATTTGACAGCCTTCATAAGCAATATGTTATTTAGAGATTAAATCTTGTGTTAACTGCAGTTCTTTCCTTCAAGGCATGGATTAGATTGCAAAAGCCAAGTTCTTGTATTAACATCACTTTCATTATTGCTTAGTATTCCAGTTGCATTTCTTGGAGAGTATGCCCATTAGTGTATGATACATGATCATATTTCTTCTAATTAATAACTTCGAGGAAGGAGAAAATTTGTCTCTTAAAAATGTTACAAAGCCTATATAACCTTCATTGGACTATTATTTAACATCTGCAGTGCAAAGTTTATCTTTAAATAACAGTAGGCTCACCACTGTTTTAAGGACTTTACTTAGCTGTACCTGTAGGAAAAAAAACCAGTCTTATACAGAATTATAGAACTCTGCAAAATTGACACTTTTATATGACTTGTGCCTTTTCTTTAGAGGATGCTTATTTCCTGATGCAGTGTCAGATGAGAAGATCAAATAATCATTAACCCAAGATCTAAAATGTTAATAATTGTTATTATTTCTAAACAGCATATTTGTCTTATATCCTCTAAGGCCAGAAATTGTTTTGAGAGATAAGTCTTTCTGAACACTTCATTAAATGCATTTTATTTGGCTGATGCATGCATTAATGGGAGCTAAATGTCAACTCCAGCTCCACTGGCAAGTAAACAGAAGCCTTTGTTAAGTATAATTTAAGATAAGGTCCATTTTTTAAAGTGGTGAAATATTTATTTATTGTACCAAGGTTAAGGTAAATTAAATTATTTTTTCCATTTCCTATTAATGTTCATGTAACTTAATCTCTCTTTGCCCATATTCTCAATGACAAAACATAATGGAAATACAGCCAGGTGGAGCGAGTTCAATAAGAGTTGGTAATGAGGTAGCTGATGAGGTTTCATGCAAGGGATGTTTCATTGAAACTGCATTAACAGATGATTAGCAAGTTTAAATTAAGAGGCAAAGAGAACAAACAATATGAAGCCAAGCAGGTGGTAAAGAATAAATACTAAGAAAGGAGCTAGAAATGTAATAAGGCTTAATGCTGAAATATTTCCTTACTACTTAGAGACAAATGATACAGATCCTTTCTTAAGTACTTCAGGAGAAGTAAACATGAATACCAATTAGCAGCAGAAATGTCAACACTTCAGGTAACAAAAGTACTCTAGCTAAAGCACTAAAGACCTTGGGTCACAGAAGTGAGGTGTGTGGCAAAGTATATTGAATGCTTAAATTATACCAGTTTGTGATAATATGAATAACACAATTTAACCACTGCTGTCTTTGCATGGAGAAGAAAAAGAAGACCAAGCAAAAGGACTGGAAAAAATCAACTAATATAACACACATTTTCCTCAAAAATCCTTGATAATTTGATTTTTCTATTGTTATCTCTAAAACAATGTTTTTACATAAACCTGAAAAGGAGAATGTAGCAATTAACATTAAAAAAAAATGCATGTTTTGCATGACAGTTTGCATATTGGTTGTGGTTACTGAAGTTTTATTCTTGCTTCTCAGCTATCACATTAGGTCATCAGACTGTACATAAAAAATATGCCAGCTCAAAGACATTGATAGTAGATTATGAATTTTCAAAGAAGATGTTTCAAGAAATGCCCAAAGGAACCACAGGCTTAAAAACTCTTTTGCATGAGTGAAGATTAGTGATTATGAATAACTAAAAGCACTACAAAAATCAAAATGTGAGTAACATAAAGTTTGGAACCTAAACTTGAGATCAGCTTTCCCTAATGACAATAAATTTAATTATGACAATGGTTACTTTGAAAACCATGTGGAATTCCCAGTTTGGGGAATCTTATTGTTTCTCTATTATATTATACCTAATATTACACTATGAGTACTATTAATATTTATCAAT